>JAWQFY010000035.1:0-74589 GCA_037055185.1 Capillidium rhysosporum
TATTAAAACTACTTTTTATTTACATTTTTAAAATAAAATTTAGTAAATAAAATTTAAAAAAGTAATTATATATTTAATATAATAATTTAAATATTATATTAAATCTTAGTAGTAATTAAATTTAAATTAAATTAAAATTTTTAAAAATATTATTTTATTTTATTAGATATTTAATTTAATAGTAAGTATATTAGCTTTATTATACTTTTAAATTAAAGGCAAACATTTTAATTAATTACAAGCTTAAATAATAATAATAATAAAATTTATTATATACTTAAACTTAAATTAAGTGCTTTATTTTAACTATACTTTAAAATTTTAAAAAATTAAAATCAGATAATATAAAAATAAAATATTAAAAAGTTTATTTATAATAAAAAAAAAGGTTTTAAATAATATATTTAATAGTTTACTTATAAAAGTATTAAGTAAACTTTAAAAGATAAGATAAGTAATTTATTTTAAAGATTATTTAGTATATAAATTTATATTAACTATTATTTTAAACTAAATTTATAATAATATTAAAAATAAATATTAGTATAAAGCTAAAATAATAAAATTTTAAATTAAAATATACTATATTTAAGCTTATATTATATTTATAAATATTTATAATTATTATAATATAAAATTTTAATAATATAAAAGAAATTTAATTTTAAAAATAATTATAGTAAAACTTTAAATATAAAATTTATAAATTATAAATTAATAATTTAAAATAATTTTTAAAAACCTAAATTTTTTTAAATATTTTTATAATATTTTTATTTAGTTTAATAAATTAGATAGATTTAAAGTAAATATTTAAAATACTATTTTAAATATTTAAATCTAAATTATTTTTTAAAATAGTTTAGAAGTAATTATAACTAAAATGGTAATAAATATTATAAACTATATATAAATATTTAAAATTTATTATATTTATTAACTAAAAAAGTATAAAATAAGTATAAGTCTATAGTTTAAATATAAAATTAACTATAAATATCTGTAAAATAGTAGCTGTTTATATTTTAACTAGTATTATAATATTTTTAGATTTATATTTATTATATAAAAACTAATATATATTTTTAATCTTAATTTTATTAAAATATTTAAAATAGTTTAAAAAGTTATATATATTTAAATACTAAGCTAACTAAAACTTAAAATAAACTTTAAATAAGCTTACTAAAAATAATTTAAAAAGTAAATAATTAGCTTTAAATAAATATTTATATAAATAAAAATAACTATTAGTTATAAAATTATAAATATAAATTATAAATATAAATTATATAAGTATAATTTAAATAACTTATTTATTACTTAATATTTAACTATATATAAAATTCTTAATTATTAAAGCTTTAATATATAAAATTAATTTAAAATATTAAATTTAATATTTTAAGTTATTTGTATTTTTTATTTAAATTTAAATTAAAAAATATTAGTTTTATTTATACAACTTTAAAACTAATTTATTTAATTTATTTTAAATTATTTTAGGTTTAATTTAATACTAACTGCTACCAAATTTTAATATAATACTTAAATTATTATATTAAAATTATAATATATTTTTATTATTTTATTTTAAATTTAAATTTTCAGTTTTTTTATTTTTATTTATAACTAGTTTCTAACTTAAATAATAAATAAAATTTAAACTTATAGCTATAAATATTCATAAAAATACATTACCAGTAATATAATATATTTAGATATTTATTAAACTAATAATAGTATTTTTTTTAATTAATGTTTTTAATTATTTGAATTTTAAGATACCTGTTTTATTTTTCTTTATTATCTCTTATTTATTAATAAGAAATTTGAGTTTTATTTACAAAATTTATATTTTAGTTTTAGTATACCAATTATATCTCAGATTTAAACAAATTTATTAGTTGTTATAATTAAAAAAAGCTTAAAAATATTATCAACTTATAAACCTACTTAATTATTTAGCATACTCAGTTTGTTTTTAATTGAATATATTGTATAATTAAATATATCAATAAATTTTAAAAATTTTATGAAAAACTATATTTTTGGCTATAGTTTTTATGAAATAATTAAATAAAAAAGCTTCAATATTTTATTTTAGAGTTCTACATTTTTTTTACTAAAAATTAGTCTCTGATACACTACACTTCCCCAAACTATCACTTATAGATATAACTATTAAACTTATTGAATCAAACCAAAGGTTTATATTTTTGTTTTTTGTTTTCGATCTTAAATCCAATCCGAAACTTTCCTATATCAAGTCTAAATAAAATTTATTGATTGGTTTTTGCAAACAAATATTGGTTGATTAGTTCATGTTGAAAAAAATTTGGAATTTTGGTGACTAGGATAAAATTGTTTTTCGAAGGTTGAGAGTTACAAGCTGAAGATTCGACAAATTTAGAATTCAAAATATATAGATATGTTCAACTGTGCCAGAAGAAGTTTATTACGTACTAATATTAAGCAAGTTCAGCGTAACTTACACTTGAAGGTTGATGGCAAAGCTCAGACCGTTACCGTAAGTCCTTTTTTTACTTCTGTTTATTTTAATGCTTTTTGGTACAGGCTTTAAGATCCAACTTAAAATTTAACAGGTTGCCTATACAGCCTTTTGGCATGCAGTTACAATTTAAAGGTGGTTTGGTTCAAAGTAATTTAATATAAATCCATTTTTTATAATGATTCTTTTTATTTCTTATAGTGCCTATTCGTAACTATGCTGATGTAGCTTTTAACCGTGATAAACCTCACGTCAATATTGGTACTATTGGTCACGTAGACCACGGAAAGACAACTTTAACTGCAGCAATTACCAAAGTTTTAGCTTCTAAAGGTGGTGCCAAATTTAAGGATTACAATGAAATCGACAAAGCTCCTGAAGAAAAAGCTCGTGGTATTACTATTTCAACTGCTCATGTAGAATATGAGACTGAGGCCCGTCATTATGCTCACGTAGATTGTCCTGGGCACGCTGATTACATTAAGAATATGATTACTGGTGCTGCTCAGATGGATGGTGCTATTATTGTGGTATCAGCTACTGATGGTCAGATGCCTCAAACCAGAGAACATTTACTTTTAGCTAAACAAGTTGGTGTTAAGAATTTAGTTGTGTTCATCAACAAAGTTGACGCCATCGATGATCCCGAAATGTTGGAATTAGTCGATATGGAAATGCGTGAGCTTCTATCTCATTACGGTTTTGATGGTGATAACACTCCTATTGTTCAAGGATCCGCTTTATGTGCTTTAGAAGGACGTAACCCAGAAATTGGTGAGGAGGCTATTGGAAAATTAATGGCTGCTGTTGATTCTCATATCCCTACTCCCGAGCGTGATTTAGATAAACCATTTTTGATGCCCATCGAAGATGTTTTCTCTATCTCCGGTCGTGGTACTGTAGCTACCGGTCGTGTAGAGCGTGGTACTGTTACTAAAGGTTCAGAAATTGAAATTATTGGATATGGTGAATGTTTAAAGACCACTTTAACCGGTATTGAGATGTTCCACAAGCAATTGGATAAAGGTATGGCTGGTGACAATATGGGAGCTTTACTTCGTGGTGTCAAGCGTGAGCAGCTATCTCGTGGTCAGGTCATCTGTGCCCCTGGCTCCATAAAACCTCACAAAAAATTCCAAGCCCAACTCTACATCCTAACTAAGGATGAAGGTGGTCGTCACACTGCCTTTGTTAACAACTATCGTCCTCAGATGTTTGTAAGGACCACCGATGTTACTGCTATTCTCAGGCACCCCGAAGGTACTCCTGATGCCGATGAGAAGATGGTAATGCCCGGTGACAACGTACTCATGGATGTTGAACTGTTACACGATATAGCTATTGAAGAAGGTCTCAGGTTTACCATTCGTGAAGGTGGCAAGACTGTGGGTACTGGTGTTGTCACTAAGATTACTGAGTAGAGTTCAATAAAGGCTAATAGTATTTTTAGCTATATAAATTAAATAGAATGTTTGTTTTGTATATGTGAATGGACTTATAGCTATATAGTTAATTTGATAGCTTTATTATTTATTTGACAAATACAACTAGACTCAATTATTTACTAAGTTTTCTTATTTTGGTTAGATTATAATAGGTTATATCTCAAAAACTAAGAGTATAATTTTTATTTTAGTATAAGAAGTAATCTTAAAAATAAACATTTAGCAACTTATTCAAATCTTGGAAATTTAATATATATAACTAAGATTAAATATTAATTAAATCATATTAAGTATATAATATCAACATTATTATAATTTATAATAAATAGGGTAAACTATAGCTAATAAGCTTTTAATTTTTAATACTATATTTGCATTTCAAATAAATATAAATAGGTTAAAAAGTTTTGTAGTTTTAATTCTATAAAAAGAAAAAAATTATAGCTATTTTATAATACCACTTTTTAAAGCTATAATTAGTTTACAGTCTGCTTAGTTATATTTCTTTTTAAAATTTTAATAAAACTATTATAAAAAGCTAATTTATTTTTATATAACATAGAGTAATAGCTTTTAATTATATTAACTAAGTGCTAAAACATCTAAATAAGTCCTATTCTACTTATTGAAAAATAGGTTAAGTACTTTATATATATATATATAGTTGGTTAAGTAAACTTTAGTTATTTTAAGCTATATTAAAAAAAGTATATAATTTTGATAAAATATAAAACATGAATAAAATTAAGCTTAGTATAAAAATAAAATAATTTATAGTAGAATATTAACTTAAATAGAAAATAAATTATTAAAATAATAAATAATTTTAAGTTTAACAATAGAATTATAAATATATTAAAATTGAAAAAAGTAAAAAAATAAGCTAAAGTAAAATAAAGTAATAATAATAATATTTAAATATTATAAAATTTTATTAATATATAATATTTTTATTTTTATAAATTATATATTTGAAAATTAAAAAGTATAAGTATAAAATATAAATTTAAATAAAATTTTATAATATAAAAATTATTTATTTACTAAATATTGAATTTTATTTAATAGTTTTTATATATAATATTAAATAATTTTTTAATAAAAAAATTTAGTTATTAGATAAATAATAATTATAACAGTAAATTGTATGAGTAAGCTAAAAGTTATTTTTTAACTTAAAAAATTTATTACTTTATTAAATATTAAAGTTAAATTAATTAAATTTATATTATTTTTTTGTTTAGCTTCTTTATTGTTAATTGAATTATTAAATTACTTATTTTTTATAAATTTCAAACTAAAGTTATAAACTTAAATTTAAAGTTTAGTTGGAATTTTTATTATTATTTAATAATTTTAAATAATTGTAAAAGTGTATCCTTAAAACTTAAAAGTTGAATATACAAATTTTAATAAAAATAAGAATTTATATATTAGAAAGAAAATTAATTTAAGTATTTTATATTAGTATACTAAATTAATAGTTTATAATTTTAGTTTTATATTATTAAGTATATATAAAAGCCTGTTATAGTAAAATAGTTTAAATTAGCCTATAAATATATAAGTATTTTATAATAACTAATAATTTAAAATAAAAAAAGTATATTTTAGCTAATACATTTTTTAATAAGAATTAAAATAATAAAATTTTAAAGTTTTAAAGTTTAGAAAGCAAAGTCCAAAACAGTAAATGAAACATATATAAATAGTTAATTACACTTACAAAATCTATTAACTCAACTTAGTTATATCAAGTTTATTTTTATTTACTACATAAAAGTTAATAAATATAAATATTTTATTTAATGTATTGCTTATATAACTATAATTAAATTATAATCTAAACTTTCTTTATTGAAATATATTATAATTAAAAATAGTGCAATAGTATTTAAACTTTGTTAGTGTTTTTTATTCCTTAAAATCTGGTGATCTAAGCGTTGAATTTGCGGAAGGTTCAGTAAACTTAACAGATATAAACGAAACGGATACTGCAGATGATTCTTTTTTAAGAAATTGAGCCGATATGGGACGAAAGAGAGATAAGAAAAAAAGCTACAGCAGGACACCATACTAAGAATAAAACTTGCTTCTCCTTATTGGATGGCTATATGATTTCCTATGAAGCCACGTCACTCAGTCAAGGCAAAAATGAAAACTTAAAGCTTTTATTTTAATTTAAATTAAAATTCGGCTTGTTTGGGCTAAAATCGCAAAAATTATAATATTAAACCTCTAAAATTTTAAAAGGCTTTGGTTAAAAAATAGGAAGTAGGTTGACTATTTCCTAAATATAAAGTAGTACTACCGGAATACCGATAATTCCGATTAAAAGCAAAAACTGGCTCAACTTTGATTCAAACGACCAATTGAGTTGGATAAGAATGTTGCTATATGGTTTTTAATATACTTTACTTGCCTAACTGGACAAGAATCTTTACAACAATAACTTTATCGAACTTACCATCAAATTTATTAGATTAAATTTCTTATTTTTCGGACTAAATCCTATCCAATTAAGTGCACATTCAGCCTAAAGATCCACTAGAAAAGCTAGGTGTTGACGTCAAAGTCGAGAATACTGTAGCTCTTAACTTCGGCTGTTGGAGGCTAAAAGTTCGTAATACATCCGACACTTTATCTTTAAGTACGGCTTTGGGCAGCTGATAGGGTACAGGTTGAAAAGTGCCATTAAAGTAGTGACGAAACTTAGTCAAAATTCTGGGTAATTGGGAAAATGGGTCAAAGATTTATAAGAAAAATGCATAGATGGGTGTTGGTATTTAAGACAACTTCGGATCTTTAGTTTCAAACTAACCTTTAACACAACCACAACTAGCCCTTCATTTTAACCTTAGCATAAAGAATATAAAAAATATGACTGTCAATAACGAATGGGACGTAAAAGTATCAGATATCGCACAGCGTACCTTCAACCCAATTAGACAGGTTGTAGACGGTATGAAAGTTGTACCTAATCCCGACAAGAAACTTATCTCCCTATCTATCGGTAATATTGTTGCCTATTAACTTTTTTACTGATACTGTTATAAGGTGACCCAACTGTATTTGGAAACTTCAGAGTCGACCCAAGTATCGAAGAAGCTATTATTAAAGCTTTGAAAAGTGGTAAAGGTAACGGTTACGGACCGGCTCATGGTAAATATATTTTACTTCTTTTAGAAAGATAATTAACAAGTATCAAACTTAGGTTTTGCCTCCGCCCGTAAAGCTATAGCTGATAAGTTCAGCTTACCTGAAGCTCCTTTAACCCAAGACGTAATATTAATTCAACTTCTTTTTAGCCTAATTTTTTATTTTAGGATGTCATTATCGCTTCCGGTTGTAGTGGTGCTTTGGAGATCGTAGTATCAGCTCTCTTCAACAGCAACCAGACTTTAATCGTACCTAGACCTGGTTTCTCTTTATACCGTACCTATGCTAAAAGCAAAGGTTTCAAAGTTGCTGAATACGACCTTTTAGTACCTACATTTTATTCTATTAATAACTAATCAAATTTTCTAGCCCGAGAAAAACTGGGAAATTGATTTGGAACAATTAGATAACCTTATCGATGAAACTACAGGTGCCGTTCTCATTAACAAGTAAATACATTACCTTAACTCCACTAAACCTTTATTTTAGTCCTTCCAACCCCTGTGGTTCAGTATTTAGCAAAGAACATTTATTGAAGGTAATCGAAATCTGTAAGAAACATCGTGTACCTATCATCGCCGATGAAATTTACTGCGATATGGTGTTCCAGGGTAACACTTTCTACCCCTTAGCCTCCTTGGATTCGGAAATCCCTATCATCTCAGTAGGTGGTCTAGCTAAGAAATACTTAGTTCCCGGATGGCGTTTAGGATGGGCTCTCATCCATAACCGTGGTGGTATCTTGGACAAAGTCAAGCCTGCCATCGTTTCCTTAACTCAACTTATTATCGGTGCTAATACCCTCATCCAAGCTGCTCTACCCGATATCCTTAACAACACCCCTCAATCTTTCCATGATGAGAATATCAAAAAGTTGGAGGTAACATCAACTTTTTAAATTAGTATTACGTTACATTTAATTTAGCACAATGTCGAACTATCACGTAAAATTCTATCCACAATCCCCGGTCTTCAGGTTGTCATCCCTCAAGGTGCTATGTACATGATGGTAGGTATCAAAATCGAAGAGTTCCCCGAACTCACTGATGACAAGAAATTCACCGAAAAACTTATGGAAGAAGAATCGGTATTTTGTCTTCCCGGTCAAGTACATTTTATAACTTTTTAATTAATATTAACTTTATTGTAGTGCTTCAGGTACCCTAACTACTTCCGTATTGTCATTACTGCTCCTCCCGAGCAACTTGAAGAGGCCTTCCTGAGAATTAAGGAGTTCACTCTTAGACACCGTAAAGTCTAAATTAATTGGAATTGATATTTAATTCCCAACTTTTGTCTGCATTAAAGTTCTTATATAAAATAACTTAGAAATTGTATTTAGTCAGTTATATCTCACATATTAAATCGTTAATGTTTTATGAGGTATTTATTGTTGTTAAGGAATATTATTATAAATAGTTTTGTTTTTAGTACTAATTAAAGAGGTATAACTACTAAATATATACAATTTTTAAAGCAACTGAATTTAGGATAATTGGCTTGATATACATTTTAATACTTTAAATTTAATGCAGTTTAATGTACTAATTAGGGATTAGCGTACCTTGTAATAAATCCGGTTCGGTCCTACTCACTTCATCCTTAATGTCAGCCCTGTGTTGGACTAAGTAGTGATCTATGACAAGCAGTTTGCCAAGTGTTTCTTGACCAGTTGCCTTCCTTGCTGCGAGAAGGTGCTAATAAAATTTCAAGAGTTGTCTGGGTCGACATTATCTGTTACTAAAGCAGTTGGGAGGAAGGAAGTGAATTTAATTGCTTTGGGTTTACTTTAGTTGATCCTATCAATTTAGTTACAGAAATGTAATTCAAATCTTAAAAATAGTTCTTTAAATACGTTAACCATTATTTGTTAAATTTTATATAGGGATAAGTTAGCTGACATCCTTAATGTGAATATCGTCTATTTATATAGACATAATAAAGGGAATAGAAATATATTTTATTTATTGAGGTTTTTCTTTGTAATCTTCGTTCCTCTTGTGAAGCTTTTTTGATGAAATTATACTTCTCTTTGTAATTGGCTTTTAGTAAAAATTACTATTTGGCTTCACAGAAACCAAAAGGTGGTAGTTTAGAATGTACATTTGAATAAGCTTAAAACTTCAGACCAGTTAAAAAATTAAACCTTTCAAAATATAAGAAAGTAAAATTTTAAAAAGAGCTTATATATTATTTAAATTTATATTTCAAATAATTTTAAAGTGTTATATCAAGTTATATCATTGTATAAACAATTTTTATAAACTTTTTTTTTTAAATTATACTATTAAATAATATCTATTATTGGACAGAAAAGGCCAATAAAATTAATAGCTAAACAGTAAAATAAATATTTAGTATTTTTGGAAAGTAGAGTTGATAAAGGTGAAATTATCTAGAATAAAATCTTTAAAAAAATTGTTTTTAAATAGCAAGTAATAAAAGAAAATCAATTATAAATAGTAAAGTTAATAGGTAAGATATAATTTTTTCAAATAAAATTTAGAGTTAATTACTATATATATATATATATAGCTTTTATGCAATATTACTGAGTAATACTTATATTTTCAAATTATTTAAAAAATTAAGAAGTATAAAATAACTATTTAAAAGTTTTCAGAAAAGACTAAAAATATAAAAAATATTAAATTTCTTCTAATAGGTAAAAATATTTAAAATTTATTTATTACTAAAATAAATAAGCTAAATATTTAAAACTATATATTTTAATTATTAATTTTACTACTATTAAACCTAAATCTAAAATTATTAATATTAATTAAAAGTAATTAAAAGCTAATTTTGTAAATTATAATAATAAAATAATAAATAAACTATAATAAAAAACTAAATATTTCTTGTTTAATTTTTTTTATTTGTTATTATCTATATTAATATCTATAAAAATATTAAATATAATAAAAATAATTAGTAATTAAGTAGAATATAATAATAATAATAACTTTATTTTAAAATTTTAAAATATAATTGTACAAAATAATAAAATAATAAATTAAATATATTTATTTAACTAATTAAAGTTAAAATTTAAAATTTTAAAAATAATATAAAATTAAAATAATTGTAATTAAAAAGCTTTATTTTATATAAAGTTAAAGTTAAAAATCTTAATATAATTAATATTAGTTTTATTAATTATTAAGTTAAATATATATAATATTATAAAAATAATTTCTTTATTATAATTTTAATAAATAAAATAGTTTAACTTTATTTATATAAATATATTTTTTAAAATTTTTAGGCTTATATATTTATTAAATATTAGCTAAATAGTTAGTTTTATAGCTTAGAATATATTAGATAGTTATTTTATTAGTATAACTCAAATATTTCTAATAAAAATTAATAAATATAACATTTTTTACTTTTTTTATAATTAGTACTTTAAAGTAATAATTTTTAATAAAATTTTTTCTTTTTATTTTTTTAAGTTTAAATTTATTTTTTTAATAAAATAAAATATTTAACTTTTTAATTGTTATAAATATTTAAAAAATAAAATAGCTATTAATATTAATTAATATATTTTTAAATAATTAAATAATCTTAAAATAGTCTAATTTTTATTTATTTTAAAAATTTAATATTATTTATAAAATTTTTTTTTTATAGCTTTTTATATTTATAAAAAAATTTACTAATTTTTTTAAAATGTATTTAATTATTATATTAAACTATAAATATTTGCATTATTATATATAAAAATTAAAATAATTTTTTTCTTTTAAAAAAGCTAATATAAAAGTTTATAAAACCTTATATAGTTTTGAGTATTTATTACTTTTTAAATTATAATTAACTTAATATTTAAAAAAAATCTAGCTTTAAACTTTTACTTTAAATCTATCTAAATAATAAACCTTTTTAAATAATTATTTTATTAAAATAAATAATATAAATAGTAAAAAATAATAAATACTAAGTTATAATAAAAAATATATTTAATAAAAAATAACTTTAATTTTAAACTTTTTAAAAAAAGCTAAAACTATTTTTATGAATATATAAAATAAGGTAAAAGTATTTTTAATATTTTAAAAATAATTAAATTTTTTATTTAAGCTAAGTAATTATTATAAAAAGAAAAAAATATTATATTATAGCATATAAAAATTAGCTTAAAAATAATAGTAAATATTATATAATTAGTATATAATAAATATACTAAAAAATATTAAATATTTATATTTATATTACTATATAAAAATATTATTATTATACTTATATATAATATTATTATTATTTAATTTATATTTATAAAGTTTAGTATAAATTTATAATAAATATATTAGAATATAGTTTTTTATTAATTGTAAATACTTACTTATTTATAATTATAAGTTATTAATTTTTAATAATAAAATAAAATAAAAATAAGTAAAAATATAAAATAAATTATTAAGAAAATTTTATATTTAAAAGTTTTATTATAACTAATTATAATAATTTTTTTAATTAAAAGTAATTTAATATAAAAATTAAAAGAGATAACAGTTTGCTAATTAGATAATATTTCTAACTAAAAGTTTTAAAATCTAATATATTATAAATAATAGTTGTTAAAATAAAAAAAATATTAAATTTTTTTTAATTTATAAGCTATTTTTTATTAATATAAAAGGTAAATTTTTTTTTGCTAACTATTTATATATTTTTTACTGCTTTTAACTTTATTAAAATAGTTATCTTTATTATAAATAGTGTTAAAGTTTTACTAAGTAGCCGTTTGAAAGGTAGTAACTTAGTTTATTAGAATTTGGATAAGAGGTGAGCACTTTAGATACTTTTATAAAGCCTGGTTAAAATAAATGAGTGTTATAGCAATTAGTAAGCTTGTCTTAAAGGCAGCATAAAGGTTTTATAATTTAGTCTAGTCAGGGCCAAGTGCTTTAGCTTGATTGTACTTTAAGATCTCAAAAATATTAAATATAGTGATATAAAAGTAAAATATATAAAAGTTGTTATTCAAAGCAAAAAAGGTACTTTCATAGCATATTTGTCCAATTTGCTTATAAATAAGTCAAGTAAGCTACATAGAATAAAGGTAACTATTATTTCTGGAGCAAGTCAAATAGTTGATAAATTTTTCTAAAAGATAATACTTATTATATCAATAACTTAGTGACAGTACTATCAGAAATTTCCATTTAAAGATTTATTTTAAAAGTAAGTCAATATTATTAGATGTTCTAAAGGTTTAACTTCTAATAAGGAAGACATTATTTTAACTTAGTTTTATGTCAATTATGAAAAGGATAATATCAATATGTGATTGAAATAATGAGCACTCAAGTTTAATATACCAACTAAAGTATTGTATATCAGCCTAAGTTATAGTATATCCAGATTATATTAAAAATAGTTTTATTTAGCTTAATTACTATATTTTACTATTATAAAAGGCTAAAAAGTAAATATTAAACTAAAAAATATCTAAATTAATTAATTGTAATAAGAATTTTAACAAAAATAAGTAAAAAATTCTAATAAATAATCAAATTTTACTTTTTAATTATTTTTTTACTTAAAGTATATTTATTAATATTTTAATAAGCTAAAAATTAATTCAAAAATTTAAAAAGAAAAATTAAGTTTTAATTAAATAATAATTAATTAAAAATTAGTTATTAAAATAATAAAATCAAAATATAAAGTTAAAAGTTAATATAAATTAAATTTTAAATAAATAATATAATTGTAAAAACAATTATACTATAAATTTATTTTTTTATAATAAATTACTTTTTACTTTTATTTTAATAGACTTTTATTTATAGCTAATATAAAAATAAAATTTTAATTTTTTTAAAATAAATTAAGTTAATTTTAAATATATATAAGTAAAAAATTATTTATTTTTGTAAATAATTTATTTTAGCTTTTTTTAACTTAGTTTTTAAGTTATTAACATAGTTTTTTAAATATTGAACTTTTTATACTATTAATCTTTTTAACTTAACAATTTTAATTATATTTATAATTAATATTTTTTTAATTAAATATATAAAATATTTATATAATTATATAATTATAGTATAAATATGTTATTTAAAAATTAAAAAGCTATACTAATTTAATAGTTTTTATAAAACTTTTATTATATTAAATTATTACTAAAAAATATATTAAGCTAATTTTTTAGATTAATATTTATAAATAATTTGTAAAATTAATTTTTTACTTTTTTTACATAATAATTTATAAATATAAATTTAATATATTTTACTTCTCCTTACATAATTACTATATTTTTACTTTAATTTAATTGTTTTTATTATATATATATTTTACTTACTAATAATATAAAATATTGTATTTTTAAATTAAAAACTTTAAATATTTTTTATTTAATATTTATAATTTTTTTTTATTTGTTGAATAACTATTTAAAAACTTTTTATTTATAAATAAAAATTTTAAAATTACTTTATTTAATTCCTTTTAAAAACTAATATTTTAAATAAAATTATTGTAAAAATAACTATAAAAGTTTATATTTACTATTATTATGATTTAAAACCTATTTATAGTTTTTTCAATATAGTAAAAAAATTAAAATTTTTTGTAAAAAACTTTATATTAGTAATAAATAATAATATTTTACTAAATTAATAAATCAAAATAAGGTTAAATTTATACAAATATAAATTTGCTACTATATTATAAATAAATATTAATTAAAATAATTTTATTAAAATAATATTAAATTAATAATAACTTTTTTATAAATATAAACTTGAATTAAATATTTGTAAACTAAATCAAAAAAATTAAATATTAAAAATAAAATAGTAATTTTAAAAAATTAAAATAGAAAATTATTATCAAAATAGCTAAAAGCTTAACTATTAAAGATAAAAATAGTAACTTTTATATAAAAATATTATATTAAATAAAATTAAATAATAGAAATAAAATAACTAAAAAATAAGCTGTAATTATATTTTTTATAAAAGCTTTTCTTTAAAGTTATTTATTTAAAAACAGAAAAAGTTAATTAAATTTTAAAAAAAAACAAAAATGTAAAAGTTAAATTTTAAAATTTATTAAAGTATATTTACTTTTTTTTAGATATTTTATAAAAATTAAACTAAAATGTAATTAATAATAAAAGAAGTAAAAGTAATTAAAAGGTTGAAAATTTTAACTTTTATAAATTTTAAAATATATTTATTAAAGATTAAAGAAAAAGTAGCTTAATATAGTAAAATTAAATTATTTACCAAAATCTGAAAAAATAGTTAGCATTTTAGCAATAGAGAAAAGTTAAAAAATATAGAGATAGGTATTATATATAAGTTGGTATATATTATACTAAAAATTTATATATTTAAACTTATACTTTTAAAATATAACAATTCAAATTAAAATACCTCTTTTTAAAAAAATTTAAAAGTGAGTAATTAGGAGTAAAAAGTGTTAAAACCCTTTATTATTAACTTTAAATTTATTAATATCTTAAGCTTATATGTATTTTTTAAAATTTAATTTAAATATATAATAACATTAACTATATTCATAATAAATATAATATAATATAATAATAAGATAAATGAAAAATTATTATTTTATAAATTTATTTCTATATTATATCTAATTTTATTTTACTTTTAAAGTTTATTATTATTATATACGTAGATATATATTCTAATTAATAATGTATTTATATTTTATTTAATTTTAAAATAGAAATAAAGGATTAGCATTTCTATTGTTAGGTTGCTTAGTATGATACTTTTAGTTAATATAAATAAATTTAACTAATAATATAAAAGTAATCAACACTTTAAGTGCTAAGTATAGCTAACTTAGTTAATAAATAAATAGTTAACTATAAGAAGTTGGTAGAAAAGTAAGCGCTTAATAGATATATAATATTACTACTTTTGTATTACATCTTTTTAAAAGAAAAGCAATCGTTTGGGCTTCTAACGAACGATACTATTTACAATTATTATTACTACTTTTTTAAAGTTAACTAAACTAGAAAATGGAAGTTTATCCGTGTTCAACTTAAAATCGGTTTAAGGTAGTAGACATTAACCTTTTAAGAATAAATTTATATTATATTTCTTTTCTATTAAATTTTAAAGTATGACTATTTAGTTGATATAAAAGTTCATTTTATCCATAATTTAGATACCGTACTGTTCGGCTTATAGTTTGGTTAATTTTCAATATGGAAATTTAAAATTAAAATTTTATATTTTAAATAAATAATATTAGATTAATTTTAATAACGGTTGATAACAGTTTAAAAAATAGATATTTTTATATACCTTTTTTTTAATAAAATTTATTTATTAATACTATAAAAATCTTTGTATTTAAAATTGATTTTATTAAAATTAATATAGAATATTAATTTTATTTTCAAATTTTAATTTAAAATTAAAAAGTACAATAAAAAAGATTATAATAGAAAAATGATAAAGGATAAATTTATATTAAATTAAAATTGTTTATTGTTTGAAAATTTACGTTATATTTAAATAATATTAATTTAAACTTCCCCTAAAACTACAACAAAAGTTCAAACGTTTCGAATTAACAGTAGTGTAAATCGAAGGTTACTTTTACTAATATTGAAATTAATCTAGAAATTTAAAATTTAGCTTTTATATTATTTTAGTAAATGGTAGGAGAAAGTTCTTAATTTTACTACTATTTTTATACTATAAATTATATCTAAAATTACTATTTATAAATTAAAATTTTCGGATTTACTAGTTTCTTTATTAGTTAATATTTTTTAAAACACCTAACACCTTTTACAAATTTGGCAAAGAAAAAGCTGGTAACCGACTTTAATTTTTTTACTATAAAATAGTAAATTTTCGCTATCCATATTCTTATAATAATATTGCATATTAAATAATGTAAAACCTAATGACTTTTTTAGTATAGTTTAATCGTTAAACGTTAGTATTAGTTAACCAGACCTATAAAACGTACATATCAAAAATTATTGATGTAATTTTTAATTATTTTATTATAAAAAAATTAATAGACTAAATTGAACTATTTTAAATTTTAACTTAAATAGTAAACTTTTACCGAGTATAAATTTTTTTAAATTTTAATTTCACACCCATTTAATTTAAAATAAGTTGTATATAATTTAGTTTAGAATTCTTTTTTATTAAAAGTTAAAAATTTACATCTATCAAATTTAATTGTAAAAACTAGTTTTAAAGTGAAGTTGATTTTTTAATGTAAAACACTGCGTTGTGGTTTCTGAAAAACCTAAAATTGCAGTGTTTAATTCAAAAAATAAATTATCACTATCAAAAAAATCTTTTTTTTTTGTTTTAGAAGAAAAGTTTGTAGAAGAAAAATTATCAAAGAATTAAGAAATTCTCACAAATTACATATACTATTACCCCTATAAGTTATTTGTATAAAAGAGCAGTCTTCGTGACGAATAAAGTAGTTATTTTATCATATTATAAATAAATTTTAAAGTTTAATATATTTAATTGTTTGTGTTTAAAGATATAAATATTAATGAGATTTATTAGATAAAAAGATATAGTGAGTAACCAACCAATAGTAAAACTAAATTAATCTGAAAATACTTTTCTACTATTGTAGTAACGGATCAAGTAGACCCAGATAGCTCTAGTAACTTCATCAATCACTTGCCTAAATCCACGGAAGGCAGTACACAAAACGTCCCTGATATTTATCAATAAAGGAAAATTACTTGGACCAGCAGCACGCTAGTACTAAGAGCTAGGTGAACTTTATTGATACCGAATTATTCCAAGGGGACCTTTCCATAATTCACGCTTACTATTAATAAATATATTTTTTAAAATTAATTCTAATAACTTAAACAATATAAATATCCTTTGTATTACTCAACTAAACTTTTACAAAATTTAAATTGTATTTTAACTTTATTTATTTAAATTCTATTTTAGTTATTCAAATTATAAAAGATAAAATTTTAAATAATAAAAATTTAATAATAAGTTATTAATTTTTTTTTGGGATTAAGTACTTTACCCTTTATATTTATTTTTCGTTTTATCATTTATTATCTTTGTATCGGTACATTATCAAATTTAGAAACTTTTTTTTTCAAAAAAAGTACGGAACTTCCTCTTTTGTAAAGTTTTACAGGTATACTTTAATAAATTTTTTATCTTTTACTTAATTAGGTTTAGTTTACAATTTTGTAGTCACTAAACAAAAATTTATTTTTTAATTAAAATAGTTTTAATAATTATTTATTTATTTTAAATTTTAATATGATAAAGTTATTATTTTTATTTCTTTATATTGATTACTATTAAATTAGTTTTTAAATTTTTAATTTAAATCGATTCTTTATACTATATATATATTTGGAATAATTCAATTACTTTTTCATATATTCTTTTTAATTTTTTTTAACAATACTAAATTTTTATTAACTTAATTAATAGTTTTTTTTGTATGCATAAAATTAAAAAACTGTGAATATAACAAGTTATTTTAAAACCAAAGATAAATTTTCAAACCAATTTGAAACTCGATTTGTTTTAGTATACTACAATCATTATAAAATTACCTTCGTAAATTCACAGATTTCTCCTAAAACAATAACCACTGATAAATACTTATTTTTAATATAAAAATTTTATGGGTATAAAAATTTAAAGGATATAAAAAATAATTTACTATAAATTAATAGTTTAATAATCAAAGTATCAGTTTTATTTAATTCTATAGGAGGGTGAAAGAAATTCGCTTTTAAAATAGTTGAAATTTTAAAATTTTAATTGGTGTGAATTTATTGATAAATAAATTGATTAATAAATATATATATATAAAACTAAAGTACTAAAAAAGGTATAAAATAGATCTATAAAAGTTATTAGTATTTACCCACCCAACTAGTTTATAAAAAAATGTAATTTAGATTTTAAGCCACTATTATAATACCGGATTGTAAGGGATAAAAGTTAAAATGAATTTAATCCCGACCAATTTTTTATTAAACGAATTTATACCAATTAAAATATTTAATAGTCTAAAAAGTTCCAAGTAATTGGTTACCGTTTCGGATTATAGTTTTTTAAATAAATTTTAAAAAGGTGTAATTTTAATAATTGTGACTATATAAAAAGTTTAAAACCCAGTTATAATTATAAATTAAAATCGATATTTCGAAGAGTTTACGTATAGTAACTATTGAATAAATCGAACTTTTTACAATCAGATATAGAAGTTATTTTTAATAAATTTTAATAATTAAAAAAAATAGATCCTTTAATATTTATTTAAATTTTAAATAATAAAAAGTTTATATACTTTTATAACGTTTATATTATAAAAATAAATTTTATTTTCAATTTTATTTACAGTACGTACTAGGTGTATCAATTTATTTGATTCTAGATGGGTAGTTAGTGTTTAAGTTAAGAGCCACTAAATGGCAATATAAAATATAGGGAAAATATATCAGATTTTAGTACAAAGTTTAAAACAAAGAAAAAAAAATTAAACTTATAAAAAAAGTTGGAATATACTTTATTAGGAAATAACTATTTAATTAAACTAAACTGTACCCAATTTTTTAAATTTTTTTTAGACACACTAAGGGAATAAGCGCAGTTACTTTATTTAGAATTAGTTTAATTCTACTGTTAACAATACACTAAAAATATCTAAAAGTTATACCTTTTACAGAAATTATTCCCTAAAGCTTATTGGTAAATATGAATACTACCTTTTAAAATTAATTCAAATTGAAACTTAACTTTGTGAGTTCAATTTTCGGATGTATCGGCATGAAAATTAAGTACTTTTTAATACGATTGTTATAAGGTAGATAGGGATGTAAAGTATCGGTAGAATTTAAATAGGTACACTAAAACGTTAAAGGAAGTTTATATTTTATTTAAATTTATTAGATTAATAATCTAAAAGTGTAAAATAATTTAATAATACATTTTATATTATTAATTTAAATAAAAGATAAAATATATTTAAACCATAGTTCTACTAATTTACGTCTTAAGAAATTAATATTAAACTATTTTATTTATTTTATAGTTGATAATAAGAATAAATTAATAGTATAATGAAAAAATAACTCCTTAAAACTTTCGTTATAATTTTAATAACTACATTAGTAATTATAATAAGTTATAAATTATAAGTACAGTTAGCTAATTTAATAACTAAATTAATCTAATTTCTCATAAATAATCTCATATTTCGTAATAAATAATTATATGTTTTTATATAATTTAACCAGTAATTAAAAATTTATTTATAGGATAGGGCTTATAAACAATAATTAAAATTTTATTATAATTAAAGTCGCTGTTATTCGGATATAATAATTAACCAAATTGAATAATAGTTTTAAATTTAAAGTTAGTGTATTGAATGCACAGTTGTTATTATAACTTGATTATTTTTCATTTATTTAATGTATAGCGTTATAGATACTTTTTTAAAATTGACACTTTTAACAAAGTACGTTTTACAAATTTCGGAATTAAGTAAAGTAGTAGTAGTTCCTTTTCCATATATAGTAGCAATTGATACAAAAATAGCTATATTAAATTAATAATTATATTAAGCTCATATAATATTATAAATTTATAAATTTAGTGTGTGATAGGAATTGCCTCCTTTTCTAATAACCAAATTTTAACCTGCCACCAAATTTTATTCTAACTTGACAATTTTTTTTTGTTGATAAAAATTTGTAATTATTTAACTAAAATCAGGTTCTAGTTTAAAGGAGTAGGTTTTATTTTGTAAACAGCGAACTTTCACTATTTTTATAAAAAAATTGATTTATTTTTTTATTTTTAGACACGGAATGTATTTTTAAAAAGTGTATATAAACAACTGAATATTAACTAAATGATAAAATTATTAAAAAACTACTACTTTTATAATCTTATATTCTACACTTTACATTGTACCGTTCCAATATGTTCCACAATCAACTTTTAGTAAATAATAGTAATAATAATAATAATAATAATAATAATAATAATAACTCTATGGATGAAAGATTTACGAAAAATTGTTATTTATTAAATCGTCAACATAGTTTTATCGAATTAAACAACAACCAAGATTTAAGTTCTTCTTCAATTATCAATTCAAAAAATAGTATTGACGATTTAAGATTAGCTCCAATATTTATAAAACAAACTGATTTAAAGTTACCTTCGATTAATGAAATACTTGGTAATTTAGATAAAAATGTTACAAATTACGTCGAAAGAAATTACCAATATGAAAAAAATATTTCGAACCGATACCCAAACTATATATTAGCAAATACCAAGCCTAATAACAACCCTATAAATACTAGTTTATTAACTCCTTTAACTTCCCCTCAATCAGTTAACGAACCTATGTTTAATTGTAAACCGTACTTTATTTCGTTACATAATACCGCTTTTCAAAAAAGACCTAGACGTAAGTATAACGAAGTTAAAAGGTTATACAGTTGTCAACATAAAGGTTGTAATAAATCGTACGGTGCTTTAAATCATTTAAACGCTCATATAGTTTCACAAGGTCATGGTGAAAGGAGGAGAGCTAGTGAATTTAAAATTTAAGTGTAGTTAAAATACCGTTGTAAATTTATCGTACCTATCCTCTCTATACATAATTATTTTACCGTTTGACTAGATGTTAAATATTTGTTCAACTTTATACATTAAAGCATATAATTCAGTTTTTTAAAATTTATTATTTAATTATAAAATAGTAATTATTCCGAGATCTATAATTTATTTATTTATTAAAATTAGATTGTTTATATATTAAATAATTAAATAAAATTCTTAAAAAAATTATAAATTTAAATTTAAAGTAGTTTCACAATTGTAAAATAAATAAATGCTTTGTATAATAAATTTAACTTTATAATTAAATTACACGTTTTTTTTTAAAGTTTTAGATGTAAATAGTAATTCCGATAGTTAAACTTTGTCGGATTTTAATATCTGTTTCAAAGAGCACACCTAGATTTATTAAAATTAGTTTATAGTTTTGGACTCAATTGTACAAATAAAAAGGTAGGATATTATTTTAAAAATTTTTATAAACCCGAGGCGGGTATACGTTAGTTAAATTAAATCGGTTGGTGCCGACTTTAAATTATTTATTAAAATTGGAAAAAAGTATAAGGAGCTTAAACCGATTTAAGAAGTTTCTATTTGAAACTATAACTTTTTAATAGTTATTGTTCCTATCCCTCCCTGTACGTTGAAATAATAAAATGTAATCGTCATTAATTTTATAAATTTGACTATTTTCCATTTGATCTTGAAAGGTTGCTAACAATCTTAATGTAAAGCCGAAATCTAGTTTTATTTTTTAAAACTAAGATAAAAGTAGCTAGTTAGTAATGGCAGTACGCCCAGTACGCTAAAGTTTAAATTTACCTAAACGGTATTGCCTCCCCTTTATAAACGGTATAATTTTATAACTGATGTTTTATTGTTAAACAACTTCTTATTCAAACGTAAAGGTAATATAAACTACGTTCCAGAAGGATCGATTTAAACGAAGGGAGTTGTTTGGTATAGTATATACTTTATACTTAACTGTAAGTTTTCTAAAAGTAGTTTGTTTCCTATTATATATTTCTAGATACAACTCATTTTTCTATAATTAAACAAGAATTGGTGGTAATACTAATTACGAGGCGGTAATTGAATTTTGTTATAGTTGTAATAAGGGGTAATAATATAGTACAAGGACAAAATAGACTGTAATATTTATATAATAAAGTTTATTTTTACTAATAGGTAACTTTTAAATCATAAAAAAATTTAAAGTTAAAATTAAATTATTATTATAATTTTAAGATGCTTCCTAAATTTATTTTATTAGATAAAATAATTAGTTAATGATTGAGTACTAAATTATTGTTAATAAACTATTAAAGTTTAGTATTACGAATAAAAAATAAAAATAAAAAATTTGTGACTGCTTTAACAAAAAAAAATCATTTGAATTAAATTTACTTTGCATTAATTTTAATCGAGAATTTTAGTTTTCTAAATTTTAACCAACTATTTCCTTAAGTTTACCATTCTATTTATATTTTCTAAATGGAATTAATAAATTAAGTACAATTTATTTCAAATTAAATATAAAATTTACAAGTTTAATACGGTTTTATTTCTAAATGGAAAAAAATAAATTAAAATTTACACTTTTAAATACAAAAATTTTAAAATAATCAAATAGAAAAAGTTACTTTTAATTAAAATTTAACTTTATTAAATTATTAAATATTATTTAAGTTAAATAAAATTTACCTTTTAAAAACTTAATCTTTTTACTTTTTAAATTGGATAGAATTTTAACTACATTAAGTTTACCAATTTTTTAAAGTTGTACTACTATAACATTATCCAACTATTTTTAACTAAAATATCCTGTATAATTATATATTTTTTAAATATTAATCTTAATAGTAAAGTTAATTAATTTTTATTATAAACTATTTTTTTTAAATATTTTTTTCTAAAGTTAGTATAACATATAGTTAAATTAAAATTTATTATAATATATATTTTAATATAATAAATATAATAAAAAATAATGGTTTTTTTAATATTAGTTTATAATAGCTTTTAAAAGTATTATAAATAAGTTAATAAATGCTGAAAATACTAAAAGCAAATTATAATAATAAGAAAAAAAATTAAAAAAGCTTTTTTTAAATTTATTAATTTATTTTTATTTTTATTTTCAAAGGATATTTTTAATTTTCTAACTTTTTTCTAGTTTTTTATCTACTTTAGCAATATTTTTTTTAATAAAAGCTTTGTTAAACTTTAAAATAAAATATTAAAATTGTAATTAAATAATAAAATAGAAAAATAGAAAATTAATTTTAAATATTTATTAGATTTAAATTTAAATTAGCTATTTTTAGTATTTTTATAAAAAATTTATAAAAGGTTTAACTTTTTTAGTAAAGATAAATTTTATTATAAATTCTAATTTATATTAATAAACTAGCTGTTAAACTTTTAAAAATAAATAATATAAAACAATACTTTATTTAAAGTAAAAAAAAATAATATCATTATATAAACTAAATTTTAAAAATATAAAAACTTTTTAAACTAATTTATTAAATTTAAACTTAGCTATTAATTTTAAATTTACTAATATTAAACTATTTTTTATATTAATTTTCTTTAAAATAACTAAAAACTAGCATTTTATAATAAAAATGTTAAATTATAATTATTTACTTTTTTAAAATAATTTTATTTAATTTTAATTTTTATTATTAGCTTTAATACAAACTATTTAATTTAAATATTAATAACTTAATTTATAAAAATAATAATTTATTATATTTAGAAAACTGGATTTTATTATATTATTTAAACTAAATAATTGTTAAAAAAGCTTATTATTTTTATTTAAATTTTAAATATAGAAAATCAAAAATATAAATAACTAACTACTTTTAAAAATAGCTAAATTTTATTTTAAAAATTAAAAACTAAGTATTATAAATTAATATATTTTTTAAAATATTATTTAAAAATAAAATTTAATTATTAAATATTTATTAAATAAAATAAAATAAAAATAAAAATAAATATTTTAAAATTAATATATATAATTTTTTTAAGTATATTATTATAATAATATAAGTGTAAACTTTTAATAAATATTTTAATAAAAGGTTAAAAAATTAAATAAACTATTTACTTAAATAGTAAAAGTAATATATTATAGTTATTATTAATATAAATCTAAAAAATATAATTAATATAAATAATTAATATTTTAATATTTTTATTAAAAAGCAAAAATATATAAATAGCAAATTAGAAATAAAAATAAATAAAGTTAAAAAAGTAGAAAAAAATTTTTAAGAAATTTATAGTTAAATAAAAGGTTAATAATTATATTATAATAAAAAAAGTAAAATTTTAAAAAGTTTTTAATAAATATAAATAGTTTAAATAGTTTAAAATAATAAAGTATAATATAAATATAAATACATTTTAACTATATAAATACTAAATATATAATTTAGATAATATTTTATTTTTAATTAGTAGTATTTATTACTTTTTATTTATATTAAAAATAATATAGTATTATTAGTATTATATTTACTTAATAGATTTTTTAATTTATTTAACTAATTAATTTTATATAAAGTATTAAATTTATACTTTAAATAAAGTTTATAGCTAAAATTTTAGTAAAAGTTAGTTATTTTTTATAAAATTTTAATTTACATTATAAAAATACTAGGTTTTAAATATTATATATAAAGATTTAATTTTTTGAAATATATTTAAAAAAATAAATATATATATATAAATAATATAAGTATTTTAAATATTTTAAATTTATATACTATATATATAAGCTAGTAACTAAATAAATAAATAGTAAAAAATATACTTTAATTAAAAGTTAGAAATTTTTTATTATATAAAATAATTTTATTTATTTATTAAATAATAATAATAAATATATAAATTATAATATGTATATTATCTAGTCTTTAGTATAATATTAGTAATAATTTTTATATTATATAGTATAAAATATTACAATATAAAAATAGTAGCAAATAAAAATATTTATATATAAAAGTTAGTAAATGATAATAAAGTAAAATCAGCTTTAATATTAATTATAGTAATAATAAATATAAATACCTAATATATAATATATGCAAGTAAGATCAATAATAATTTGGCAGCAAAATTAATATATATATATATATAGTTTATATTATAGATAGTAATAGCTATAAGAGCTTTAAATTAGCTAATAGCAAAAAAGTAACTAAATTTTATATTTAATATTTGCAAAAAAAGTATCTTATTATAATATAGTAATAGTAATTTTTAAAAGTAATTTTATATATTTTAAAATAATTTATTAATAAGTTAAATTGTTAGCTATTATGGGCTATTATATATTTATGCAGTAAAGTTTTATTAAATAATATTAACTACTATACTAAACTTATTTTAAAATAGTAAACTTATAAAGTTTTTAAGTAAAACTAATAAAATAAAGAATATTTTTTAATTTAAAAATTTTGTTAAATATTTAAAATATTTTATATAAAGTTAATAAAATAGAATTAGTAATTTTGATATATAAAATAAAAAATACAGAAAAGAAAAATAAATAATTAAATAAACTTAAAAAAAAAATAAAGTTAGCAACTTATAAATTTGCTAAGTAATAAAATATTATAGTATATATTATTATAAAAAATAAAAAATAGTTATAAAAAATTATAAAATAATAATTTTTTAAAGCTTTTATTATTTTTTTTAAACATTTATATAATTAAATAATATTATACTAAATTAAATATAATTAAATATTAAGTTAAAAAGTTTATTAAAAAATTAAAAAATAACAATTAATATACTATAAAAGTAAAATATTTATATTAAAAATATTTTAATTTTTTAAATAATAAAATTTTAGAACTTTAGTATATTTTATTAAAAGCTATATAAAAAATAAAAATTTTAAATAGTAAAAAATACTTTTAAAAGTATATTTACTATTTAATAATTAGTATATATCTTTTTAAAATTTATATTAAGATACTTTTTAATGAAAATTTTATAGCTTATAGCTATTTATAAGTTTTTTAAATTAGCTTTACTAATATTTAGCTTTTATATTATAAAAAATATATATTTAATATAATTTTATAAATTAATAGTAATTTTTCCTATTAAAAAAAAAGTAAATATACTTTTTTTAGTAATTTTTAAATTAAGCTTAAAAATAGCTTAAATATTTTTAATTAAATTAAAATTTAAACTAAGTATATTTTTTACTATATAATAAACTAAAATATAATTTTAATATTAAAATTATATATATATATAATATAAAACTTTAATATAATTTATAATCATTATTTAATATAAAAAATATTACTTTATAATAAAGTTATATATTAAAATAGCTTAGTAGTTTTTTAAATAATATTTATTTTAAATTATTTTAATAATATATTATAGTATTAAAGCAAAATTTTAATAATTTGCAAAATTTAAAAACTATTTAATTATATATATATAATATTTTTAGCTTTGCAAATAAGCTATAAAGAAATAAAAATATAACTTTGTATTTTATAATACTATATATTTTAAAGTTATATATATATATATTTTAAATCTTATTTAAAAATTAAAATTTAATATTTATAGTAAAGTTTTAAATAGCTTTAAAATAGTTACTAATTATATAACTATATATAAAATAATAAAATTTTTTAATATATATTTAATAATTATAATTTTTATAATTATTAGCTTATTTATTTACTATTATACTTATAAAATAAGTATAAATAATAAAATTTTTAGTATTTTTAATATTTAAATATATTAATACAGTATTAATATTTTATTAAAACTTAGGATATATTTATATTAGTATAGTAATATACTTTAGAAAATTATAGATAATTGCTAAAAAGTATAAATTTTAGGTATATTTATATAATATTTTATATTTTAAAAGTAATTTTTTAATTTTTTTTTACTATTATTTAATATATATTAATAAGTTTATTATTAGCTAAATTTTTTAATTTAAAATAAGTTATTTTAAAAGTAGTTAATTATTTAATTATTAATAACACTTATTAAATTTTTTAAAATAAAAGTTTTAATATAAAAATTAAGTAATAAATTAGTAAACTTAAAAATAAAACTAGCTATATTAAAATTAAAAAAGGTTTTTTTATTTTATAAACTATATTTATAAAAGTTATAAATTTTATAAACTTAATAAACTTATTAGTTAATTATAAAAAATTAATATAAATTAAAAATTAACTTAATTATAAATATTTAATAATAAAAAATAGAATAAATATAGTAGTAAATTTATTTAAGTAGTAGTTTATTAAAAAAATTTAAAAAATTTAAAACTAAAAGATATTTTATATTTTAAAATAAAAATAATTTACTAAAATTTATATTTTTACTACTTAAAGTAAATAATAAAACTAAGTAGTATATATTTTTATAAAAAAAATTATAAATTAATTAAATAAATAAAATAATAATATAAAAATAAAGGTAAAATTTTTTAAAAAATTAAAAAGTTAAAAGTAAATTAAAATTTTAAAGTAAAGTTTAAAAAAAATCTTTATATATTAAAATCTATATATTAATATTATAAAAGTTTTAATATAATTTTATTACTAGTAGTTAATTTTAAAACTTTTTTATTATTAAAGCTAAAATTACTACTTTTTATTATTGTATCTAGTAGTGTATTTTAATTTTTTAATTTTTTAATTTTTATTATTTAAAAAAATTAGCTTATTTTAAAATTTAGTTATTATTATTATATTTTAGTTTTTATTATCTAGATTTTATATACTACTTTTATATTAAAAATAATTTATTAAAAGTTTTTATTTTATAAATTATAAAATAATATACTTAATATTTAATATATATAGTATAATTTATAAAATTTTAAAAAATTGCTACTATAATTTTAATATAATAATATACATATTTTATTAATTTTAGTATTAAGTTTAAATTAATTATAATGTTATATAAAATAAATTAACTAAAAAAATATTATAATTATTTAAATATAACTATTATATTTTAGTTTATTTTTAAATAAAAGATATAAATAACTTAAAATATTAAATATTTAAATATAATTAAATATATAGATAATTAAACTAAAAATTAAATATACTTTTTTTTGATAAATATAAAACTGCTAATATAGTATAAAAATAAGCTAATAGCTATAATAATTTAAAGCTATATTTTAAAAATAGCTAAAATACTATCTTAAATTTTCTAAAATACTAGAAAAGTTTAATTTAAATACTTTTTTAAATATTTAAAGCTATATTTTTTATAATATTATATATTATAAAAATATATAACTTTACAATACTATATATTATAAAATAAAGTTTTAATTTTATCTTTTTATAGCTTTACTATAAATTTAATAAGATTTTTAAATATAAATAATATTAAATAGTTTATATTATATATTGTTAAGTTTAAAATTTATATATATAGCTAAAATATAATTAAAATCTATTAATAAATATATTTTACTATAAAAAGTATAAATATAAAATTAAAATATAACTTAAATTAAAATTTAATTTAAAAAATAAAATTAATTATTATTAATTATAAAAATAATAAAAGCTATAAATATAGTTATACTATTAAGTATATATATATAAAATAGTAGATTTATTTTAAATAATATTAATATAGTCTAAATTTTATATTTATTAAATATAGCAATTAGTATTTTAAATTATAAATATATTAAATATATTAAAAAAGTAATAAATTTTAAAAAAACTAAAAATAAAAATAAAAATAAATTAATATTTTAAAAAATTAATGTGAGGTTTGACTGCTGTAGTAACCAAAAAGTGTTCACAGAATTACTAGTCTGTGATTCATACCATGACAAAGAGTTATTAGCTAGTGTTGGGGATTAGCTCTCAATAGAGCTATTAGATATATAGCCACTTTTTACTTCTACCTTCTTATTTAGCTATTAAGTTGTTGATTTTATAGTATTAATTATTTGTCTTGCTACTGTATCTATATTTTATATTTCTTAAAAATCTGACTTATACTTACTATTATAAACCTTTTTAACCTAATACTAAATATTTTAAAAAAAAACTAAACTAACTAAACAAAGAATGTAAAAGTAATTTGAAAATGTTTATTTTCAGGATTTTGTAAAATTTTTATAAGTATTGTAAAAAATATTTCAATAGTTGTAGAATAAAAACTTGAATAAAAGTTATAGCCAATTATATTGCAAATTTAAATATAAATTAGTTAAACAGAGGGAAAATAAAAGTAAAAAAAATCTTCTAGAATATACTCTATAATTTATAAAAGAAGTTAAAAAAGTTTAACTAAGTTTCAGCTTTATAATTAATAAATAGCTTTAAAGCTATTAAATTTTATATAAATTACTAGTATAGCTTAATAGCTATTTTATAATAAATATGCTAAAAAAATTTAAAATTATTTATTTATACTAGCTTTACTTATTAAATATATTAAATATAATATATATTAGCTTAAAATTTTCTAAACTAATTATAATTATTTAAAATATAAAAGTTATAAGCTAATACTTTTTTAAATTAATATATTACTTTATTATAAATCTTAAACTTAGTAAAATAATATTTATTAGTTTATATAATTTTTAATATATTTTTTTTAAATATTATAAATATTAATTAATAACTTTAACTATAATTACTTATTTAGCTTTTAAATTTTAAATAAGCTAATAACCTAACTATTTTTTAATTAAATACTTATTTTTAAATTTAGGCTTTTAATTAGGCTAATTTATTAGCTTTAGTATTTAATATTTTATTATTATATAATTTTTTTAATTTATTAGTAACTTTTAATTTAAACTATTAAATTATTTTAATATATAGCTTTACTATTATATAGTAAAAATTTTACTAATAAAAAAATATTATTAGTAGTACTATTTAGATATTTTTAATAAAGCTATAAATATAAATATAAATAATAATTATACTAAGTTTTTAAAAACTAAAATTAAAAAAATATTAGTTTTAATTTAAAACTAATTAAAAACTCTAATATATAAATAATTATTTTTTAATTAATTAATACTAATAGTTTATAAAATATATTTTAAATATCTAAAATAAAATTAATAAACTATATATAAAATTCTTAAACAGCTATTATTATTTTAATAAAATAGTTAATAAATTATTATAAAATTGCTTTAATAGCTTTTTAGTTTATTATAAAATACTATAATAATTTTAATAAATATATTATTTTAGATTATTTTTTTATTATAAAATAAATAAAAAATATAAAGTTTAAATATATATTATAATTTTAAAAAACCTTTAATTTTATTATTTTAATACTATAATAAAATAGTATATAAAATATTTTCTACTAGTAATTTATTAGATAATAAATTTTTAAAAATAAATAGTTTTATTTATATAGTAGAAAAAATTAAAAAAATTAATAGTTAAATAAATTAAAAGTAGCTATAATAAAAATATAAAAGTTTAGTAAAGTTAATAAAGCTAATAATATATATATAAAGTATATAGTAACTAAAAAAGCCTTTTTATAAAAAAATTAATTAATTAAAAAGCTTTAATAATTAAAAAGTAAATAAAGTAACTAGGTATATAAGTAGAAATATATAACTTTATTTTAAAAAAAGTAAAATAGAGAAATAAAATAAAAAGTAGTGTTTTATTTAAAATTTATTTAACTTTTAGTAATAATATTATAATTTAAATATAGTACTTTAATATAGATTTTATATATTTGTAAAAGCTTTTATTATTAATATTTAAGTTAAAATATTTATATATAAAAGTAATACATATATAGTAAAAAATATAAACTAGATAGGTAGTAATACTTTAAGCAAAATTAATAATATATATTAATATATACTTTTATTTTAGTATTAATTTTTTATACCTTTTCAAAGTTTATAGCTTTATTTATAAGAAAAAAAGTATAAAAAATATATTTAAATTAGAATTTAAATTTACACTTTCATAACTTAGTATAAAACTTTAATTTATACTATAAAGCTTTATATTTTTATATAAGTTATATTATATATATATCTAAAAAAGTTTATTGTTAAAATAAGAAAGTTAAAAAAATAAAAGTATAATACAAGTAAAAAGTTTAAATAAAGAGTGTAATTTATATTATTATTAAGGTAGGTATTTCTCAGCTAATGAAAAATAAGGCATATCCCTATTAACATATATAATAGTATTTAAAATTCATATATAATATCATTCTTATTCTAATAAATATTTTTTATTACCATACTTAACAAAATTTAACCATGTAATTTTGAGATATAAATTAGTTGATAAAGTTTAAATTTAAATACTTTACAGTAATGTTAAGCAGAAAATAGATAAAATATATTAATAATTTAAAGTTTTTCTATTGTATGCTATTTTGTTATTTATGTTTAAAAATAGGAATAAGCTACTTTTAAAGTTATCTGATCATATATATATATTATTAACAGTTTAATACTTATGTAAATATTATTATAATAACTAAAAATTCACAACTCCAAATTTATCTTCCAACAAAAAACTCATATACATATAACAAATAAACTATATAATAGAACGATAACGATTTATATAATCTAACAATAGTAAAATATTAACTCCTCCTTTATAAAGTTTCTTCAACACATACAATATTTTCCTTAATCAACTCCTCATAGATTGGCAAGTTAATCTCATCATCCATAGGGGCTAAAACACCCTTTCTGTTAAGTTTGCCATCCAAAACGAGTTGAACGGCTATACCACATGGAACACCTACGGTGCGAGCCATAGCCGAATAGCCGTTAGGGGTACCGTACTCCAGTAAAGTAGAAGTTCTCGTTTGCTAAATAAGAAATTTTTCTTAGAATTCTAAAAATATATAAAAGCCTACTTTAGTACCATCAGCAAGTTCAACTTCAAAGCGATGTTGTAACAGTACCATATCACGTTCATGAGGTTGATAGGCCATCTTAGCTTCTAAGGTAGCACAAAGGGAGTCCAGCAGGTTACCAGCCCGTTTAGTTGCAGGTTTGTGGGCATCTAATAAGCCTAACCACTTCAAACCAGAGATGAATACATCAAGCTGCTGGGGGTCGTCGGAGAGATTAGCTTTTACAGCTAAAGCTTCCTTTAATTTACTAAAATATTTGTATTAAAAAAGAATTAAGTATGTATTTAAGTACCTTTCATCATTAGCCAAATCCGGTTGTTCCAGAAGGTTAGCAATAACTTGAATCTAAAAGTATAAAGTTATAAATATGCAATTAAATAAATACAAAGTTTACCCAACTAAGTTCAGGAGCTTCGTCAGCCAAGTAAGGCTTAGGTGATTCATCCAAAAATCCTAAATCTACTAAAGCTTGTACGAAACTTGGGAATACCTACAATATATAGCTTTAGAATTTTGTGAATATTACTAAAAAGTTACGGAATAACGTAAACTGCCTCTTAGTACGGTATGTGCCTCCATCATATTATAACGTTCGTTATAGAACGAAGAATCACGATTGGCATACCCGACGATATTGAAAGCGGGATATATAGAGATAGGTTTGACAGACTTCATAAGCTCTGGGCCTTGAATATCTACAACCTAAAATTGGAAAAATTAATATGAGTTGAAACTTTAAGGTTACTTTTCCGTTCTCCAAGTACCTTGCCGAATTACGTAAAGCTAACAGTACACCTCTTGAAGACCACGAGAACTTATAACCTAAAGGGTTGTTGGAAGCTTCAGGAGCAGGCAGACCACCACAGTAACTCAAAAAGGACAGCACTTTACCACCTTCACGCTGTACCTCATGAATAGTTTTTAAAGCATAGATATGATCAACACCAGGATCTAAACCGATTTCATTCATAACGGTTATTCCTGCTTCCTTAGCACTATAAAGAGTACATTTTTTTATTAAAACACGATAAAAATAAGAGGCTTACGCTTGATCTAACTCCAACATAGCTGGTGATACATAAGATGTAGTTACTACATTCTTCTTATACTTTATAGCCGACTGGATCACTTTAGCATGGTGGATGTAAGGAATTAAACTGATAACTAGATCACAACGTGCTACTAAGTTATCTAAGCTGGCACTATCTTCCACATCTACTTGTGCCCCACGTACTTTTGAACTATTAAACTTGTTCGCTAAACTAGTAGCTCTGTCTAACCTATAACTAGCTATTTCATTTAAAAGGTTTAATAAGAAATCTTTGTTTTATGAGTATACCTATTATTATGTTGTTTTCAGATCTTCTTAATAGATATTCTACACAGGGACCGGCTACGTAACCCGAGCCTAACAAAAGAATGTTTCTAATATAAATTAAGATTAGTACCGTATCGTTAACTATATCTAATTTTTGTTACTTTTCGCTCATTATTTAGTTTATTCAATACAGCTTTATAGATAATGGAGCCGCTACCTTTATATATATTATTTTTTATGTATCGTCCATCTCTATTTTTTGTAGTAACTGTGAGTCACTCCTTATCTTATAGAAATAGCTAAACAATTCTATCAAACCTGTTTTTCATATCACTTTACTGTTTTTATCAAAATATCATATAACTTATCTATTATTGACTAATGCATGTAAAACGTCATATGGACACGGTATACCAGACAGATAATAATCAATTTTAAAATTAATATTTACTTTTAAATTGAAGTAAACACATAAAGAAAATTGAAATACGCGTATACTTCGATTAATTTGGTTGAAACTGTAGGCAACTCGCTACATCTTTAATATAGTGTAAGCTAAGGGAGCTTTCTTATAGATCTTATTGGATATGCACATCAATTGCTCAATATATATATATATAAACAATACTTGCCAAACCTCTCCTCTTTTTCATACTTGTTTAACTAATTTACCTGAAATATACTGGTTAGTTAACATGGCTTATATTTGAATCTAGATGGTATTAATTATATATATTAAAGTTATAAAAATAAAGTATTGTAAATAGTATATACAATGCATTTTATTATTATTTGTTTTTAAATCTTTAATTATTTGCTTTTTTTTATTGCTATAGCTTTAAAATCAGAATTTTTTAACAAACTATATTAAGAAATCCTCAATACTAGGCTGAAAAATAATGTTATATATCTCATTAATATAGTTTAAATAGTTTAATATACCTAAAAATAAAGTAAATTTACAAAAGATAGTTCAAAGCAAAAAATCTAAGTATTTTAAACTTTTTAAAATAAGCATTAGATATTTAAATATATATAAGCTTATTTAACTACTGCTATATAATAAATTTACTATATCTAAGCTTATATTGTTTTTCATAATAGTAATATAATATTATTAACTTTTTAAGTTATTAATTATATAAATTTTTTATTAAATGTACTTTAAAGTTTAAAATTTTTTATTACTTTTATATTAAATTCATTTTATCTATTTTACTAATTAGTTAATTAATATTAGTAGTAAAATTATATATTATTTATAAAAATAACTAGAAAAAAAAACTTATAATAATAGCTATAGTAGCTATATTAAATAATTTATTTACTAAGCAATAATAAATATAAAAATAATGAATATTTATATAAAAGTAAGTAGCTTAGTATAAAAGCTAAACTAAAAGGCTTTTTTTAGTAAAATAAAAATTAACTAAAATATAAGTAACTATAAAACTATAAAATAAAATATATACTTAAAGAGTTAATTATTAATATTAAAAATTATTTTATATTTTATATATATTATACTTTATTATTATTACTAAAATAGTTAAATTTGGTAAAAAGTTTTAATTTTATATAATATATATTTTAAATATTAAAATATAATAATAAGTAGCTATTTTTATCATTATATATTACTAATAAATAATACTTAAACTAATTTAGTTTATTAAATAATATTTTTTTATTAATAAATATATATATAAATTAATAGTTAAAAGCTTTTTAAAAAAATAATAATACTAAACTAAAAGATACTTAAAAATATATATTTTAATAAAGTTTTAAGATAAAGCTTTAGTATTATAATATATTATAAAAAATATATCTAAAAAAAGTTAATTTAAAGATATAATTTTTAAACTAAAAGTATATTTAAAAAAAAAAGTATAAATACATTTATAAAACTTTTACATTTATAGCTATAAGCTAAAAATTAAATTTAGATTAAAAAACTATATTATTTATAAAATATAGTTATATAATTAAAGATATAGCTTTAGTTAAATATTTGACTTTTATTATTTAAATATAGTTTAAATAGTAAAAAAAAATATATAGTATATATATAATATATATATTTTTTATAATTAGTTTAAATAAATTATAAAATTATAATATACTAAAATAATGCTTTAATATACTACTTTAAATTTTAAAATAGCTAAAATATTAACTTAATTTATTTTATATAATAAAATATATTTAATTTTTATATACTTTTAGTTATTTAAAATTATTTTTTAATTTATTTACTATATAACTATTTTATAAAAAAGAAAATATTTTTAAATATACTAACTATTTAAATAATATTATTTAAAATTATATAACCTTTTTTATAAGTAAATATAAGTTTATTAAATATAATATTTTTATAGATTTACTACTAAAATAAAAATTATTATATTAATTTAATTAAAATTATAAATATTTTAAGCTATATAGTAAATTTTAACTTATATAGATTTAATAATATTAAAAATAATTTTTAAAAAATATTAAAAAAGTTACTAAATTTATACTTTATTAAAAAATAGTAATAATTTATAAAATTAATTTAATAATATTATTTTATATAGTAAAAAACTAAAATACTAATAAAATATATATAATATAAATTAAAAAGTAGTAAAAACTTATATTAATAAACTTTTAAATTAATAAAATTAATATTTAAAACTGATATTTTAAAAAAATAATTAAATAATTTAAAATTAAAGCTAGTATTAAATAGTAGTAGTAAAATAATTTAAATAATATTATACTTTAAAGAAATTATAAGCTTTATTATATAATAAGATTATATTTATAAGTTTAAAGTTTATTTAAAAAATACTAAAATAAAAAAAGTGTATATTAAATATAGTTTTATATATTTTACTATATTGTTAGCTTAGAAAAAAATATTTTTAAAATAAATAAATAAATAATTTAATTTATATAAAGTTTTAAACTTAGCTTTAAATTTATATAAAAGTCTAAATTTTATTTTATATTTATATACTTAATTAATAAAGCTAAAATACTAAATATTTTAATCTTATTTATACTATAAATATTAATTAAAAAATAGTTTTAAGTTTAATATTAAAAATTTTACTTGAAATATTATAATATAATTACTAAACATAGTACTAAAATTATATATTTTACTAAGTTAATTATTAGCTTAAATATTTATATTAATATATAAATATTATTTTTTAAAAAATCTTTTAAATTTTAAATAAATTAATATTAATATATAAAAATATACTAGTTTATACTTTTAAAAAAAACTAGATAAACTTTTAAATAATTTGATTTAACTATATTTTTTTAGTTATTAAATATTAAATATTTTTAATTTTATAATAATTATAATAATTTACATTTTTAAATAGTATAAAAATTAGTTAATTAATTTAGTAAGATAAACTACTTAAAATAGCTAAAAAATAAGTAAAAAAAGCTTAAACATTTTTTATAATTAAAATAATATAAAATAAAGCAAACTTATAAATATAATATTTATTAATATTAGTTACTTATAGCTTAAGCTATTATTAAAAATATATAAATATACTTATATTATTTAAAATAAGAAGATTAGATAGAAAAGCTAATTTTTAACATAAATTTTAAAAGTTAATTATAATTTTAAAATTAAGTATTTATAGATAAAAAAAATAATATACTAAAAGTAAAAATAAAGATAGTTTATATTTAGATAATATAATTGTTATAATAAAATTTCCTATTTAATACATATTAAATAGCTTTTATAACATTATTATATAGTAAAAATGCAGAGCTACCTATTTTATATATATATTTTTAAACTACATATTATATTTATACATTTATCTAAAAAATATATTTTAGTTAAACATATTTAGTAGCATTAACTGCTGCATAAATATATTTTACAATACCTTAAGAAAAAGTTTAGTTATTTTAACTTTTCTTTATTATTAATAAAATATAATCAGTATTATTTTAGCTTTCAATATAGATTATGATGTAATTTATATATTTTCATGTTGTTCATTTTTTCATATTTACACTGAAATTTTGGCAATTTGAGTTACTAAACTTCAGAATAATACTTATATCCTTATTTTTGGTATATTATTCAAACTTTTTACAATTTGATATAAAACAAGTAATCTACCCTTTTTGTCAAATATTTTTTCCTAAATTTTCGTTCACTTGATTTCTTTTCTTTTCGTAGTTATCAGCTTTATATAACTATTTCTGAGTTTGAAGACAATTAAATACTAATTAATTCATCCTCTAACATCATTAAATTAGTTGGATTTTAAAGTGAAAATTTTGACAAATTAAATTCGATTATAGGATTATTTTATTGATCAACTTTTTGGGTCAAAATAAAAGTTTGGGTATTTTTACAAATAGCTAACGATTCAATTAAAAAGCTCGAAAAATAAAGTATACAAATCTGACAATTTTAATTTTCAAAGATTTAAAAAGTTAGAGTTAATGGCAAACTCGATAATCCACTCCAGGAAACCCTTGTATTGTACTGTTATATGCTCGGGATGTAATGTTCCTGTTGAATTTTCACCTCCGGTAGTACTACCACCAACTTTGAATATATTTTGTTACAACTGTCAGTTTACTTTTGATGTACAGAGTAACGGATTGTTAGGATTTAAACCAACTGCCAAACAACCTAAATCCGAAGTTAAGCCTAGGAAAGGACGTGGTACAGGTAATATTTTATTCATATTTTAAAAATATTAATTTATTCTTTATTTAGATGCCGAGCCTTTATCCAGTGAATATTATGATGTACTTGAAGTATCCCCGACAGCCACTGCTGCTGAAATTAAAAAGAGATACTACCTTTTAGCTATGAAATACCATCCTGATAAAAATCCAAATAATCAAAAGGCTGAGGAAATGGTAATTTACTATTTTTTACTTATTTATTAATTTTACTTAATGGATTATACAAATATTTGAATCCAGTTTAAAAAGATTTCTGAAGTATATCAAGTTTTATCTGATCCAAAATTAAGATCAAAGTATAATGAACATGGACCTGAAGATACCAATGCCCCAAAAAGTAATTCAATTTTTGATTCAGAACTTAATTTAAACTATAGTTGATGCCGAAGATTTTTTTAAGCAGAAATTTGGCGGGGATAGATTTACAGATGTTATTGGTGAAATTTTTTTGGCAAAAGAGTTCGCTGATATGATGCTTCAGTCTAATGAGGAAGATGTAAGTGTACTTACACCTGAAGAAAAAGCGGCACGTGATAAGCAGCATGATGCAGAAAGAGCTGAAGCTTTCAAACAGAGGGTTGATAAACTATCTGAAACTTTGGTCCGCAAATTGAACAAATATGTCGAATACAATGGAACTGACCGTGATAGTGCCTTCCTTAAGCTATGCAAAGAGGAGGTCGACGACTTAGTTATCGAATCTTATGGAGATAAATTGTTGGAAGTAGTAGGGAAGGTATATTATACTAAAGCAACTCGATACTTGGATACTGCGGAAATGCCCAAGCTCTTCTCTTATTTCAAAGAGACTGGTCATTACTTTGGTGATACCGCCTCTCGTATTGGTGAAACTTACTCTGCTATAGTCACCACAAACCAACTTAAAAAAACTGGCGATTTACTTAAAGACGCTGAGACTACTGGGATTGATGTAGCTGAGAAGGCTCGATTAGAAGCTGAACTTGAACTCAAAGGCCAGGACCTCATCTGGTTCGGCTCAAGGTTGGAAGTCCAGGATGTAATCAGGGAAGTGTGTAATAAAGTACTTAATGAGCCTGGTGTTAGCAAGTCTACTAATAAACTTAGAGCTAAGGCTTTAGCCATTTTAGGCGAGGCCTACAAGAAGGCAGCTGCTGACCATAAACCAGATATGTAAAAAGTAATGCATTTGCTTCCCTTTTTCCTTACCCCGCTGCACAAAATAATACTCACTAATTACATCATGTCTCAATAGCTTATAGCATGATGAATTCAAATTAGACTTCTTGAAGTCATTGTGTCAATTTAAAACTTTAATATTGCTGTTTTCTATTAATAAATTTGGGGTCTTTGGGAATTTTAAATTTGTTATAAGAATTTTAAATATTTGAAAGGTAGTTTACCACTTTTAACTTACATAAACATAGTTAGAAGAACTAATAAACTTACAAGTTTATTAAGACAATTAGTTAACGAAACGTACCAAAAAGTTTCTAAAATTTCACCACTACAAACCAACATTTCACAAAACCATTATACAAATCACCTAAATTATTTACTGCCATCTCTGATTTAAATCAAAAAGGTAGACTCAACCGTCAAATTTCTGAGGTAAATCTTTAAATACCGATTGCCACATATAAGCTTGAGCTAACAATACCTCAATATCCTTATTCTGCCAACTTTCTGTTTTAAGGTCTTGTAAATACATTATGATATCCTAAAGGTAGAAAAATATATAATTAATTGGTTAATTTTTCAAGGGCTAATTAAATAAAACTAAAATATGTTAGATCTTACAGTAAACTCTAGTTCTTGAATATTGGATGACCATTTAGCTAGAAAGGAAGCACATACATAGACGTGAAATGTGTTAAAACCATCGTTACCTTCAGACTAAACCATTTTTTAACATAAGTACATATACATGGTAAATATATTACAAAATAAGTGTCCCATAATCTTACTATCTGATCCAAATGAAACTCACGCATTAGTAAACAGTTCATCCATCTGAAAGCAAATTGAACGTATTGCACACCTTCTTTCTCCAAATGTTGAGCCAACTGAGCTAAATAAATTAAGGTTAAATTAAACTGGTAATAGTAATTAAAATCATGTTCTTACCATCAATTCTAGTCATGAGGTATTGCAAAAGTTTGAGTTGACGTTGGATACCACGCTGAGCAAAGGTATAGTTATCTTGAATACCATCCAAAAGCTTTGTAAAGCACCAGAAAGTATCGGCTTCGACCTCATCCCATAAATTAGAATCTAGGGAGTCAACGTCGAAGTTAGAAAGATCCTTGCCTTATGATTCCAATAGTAATGTTAATATATGGTAAATTTTAAAAGGTTACCTTCAGGAATATGATCACGTAAAAATACGTTTAGGAAGGGGACTACTAGGTCATTTATTCCTTGAACGTACCCAGATGCGGGGTGTCTTATTGCCCAGCAGTATAAAATCCTTTCTAACGCCTATATTTTTGTTTAAATTATTTGGCCATTCTGGAAAAAAAAATAATCTAAGAGTTACCCTATGAATTCTATCTTTCTGCATCATTTCAAGGTGTGCAAAAGTTCTTGGTACATCTATAAAAATTTGATGCCAGGTCTCTTCATCTAAATGCTTTGTATCTTCTGGATTTAATTTAAGTTTGGACACATCTGTAAAAAATTGAAGACGATAGCTAAAATATTCATCACGTTTTCGTTTGAGTACAGTGGTCCTTCGATCTAAGGCGGGCGGTATGTATCCAGTAAGTAATTGCCATACTTGACTGCGACATTTTGATGGGATTCCTGACCAAGCTAATTTCTTTAATTCATCTATAATTTTATTTTTGTATTGATTTAAGTAGCTAAAAATGATTTTACCTAAATTTACGTTTGGAGATGTTAATATAGCCTCTAATTTGTTCAGCTTTACTTGTTCACGCGAGACAACTAAAGATAAAAACAAATTAAACACAAAGATCGGATAGAGATAAATTAAGTAAAATTATATAATTTGATATATATATATATTATAAATTGCAAGAATCACCTTCAGTCAAATTCTCATTAGAGCCATTATTGGAACCCAAATTATTTACAAGGTTCGGACCCTTAATTATAGAAGAGTTAGGTGTAACACTTCCAGATACAACTCTATGGTGATTAGGTTGAATAGAACTAATATGTATCACATCACTAGAAGCTAAGCTATTTATACGACTCCTAAATCAATAGTATAAACTTAAATATAAATTATTTATGTTGTTACTTTGGACGTGTTTGGTTAGCTTTATAATCAGTACGATAATCTACACCTAATAAAGTTTTATGAGATAGCGCTGAGCCCAACAAAAAGCTTTGAGCTAAGGTTGGACTTGATGATGATAACTTTAACTTCCCGCTAGGTGGATCTGTATTACTCTTCCAAAAACTCATCAATATTTCCCTGGTTTGCTTCTGTTTTCTTTTGGTGTGCTGTTTCTAGGCTAATTATTCTAATTTAAGTTTAAAGTTGATAGACTTAGTTTTGTTAGAATTTAGTAAAGTTTGCTGGTGGAACTATTAAACACATTTGGAAAAACAATGACCGAGTTAAAGCAAGATGAAAAGTTAAAGTTTAGAATTTAAAATAATAAATAATTAAAGTAAAGCAAAAAATGTTATAAATATATGATATTCAATTAATAAACTATATATATATATAAACTGATAGTAATTACTTTTAAAAAAAAGTAAGTATTAATTATAGGCCTATTCAAACTTAAATCAGATTACATATATATATATTCAAAACATATGCTTTTATTTATTTTTTAATTACTAGTTGTTTAGGCTAACCTTAAACTGAAAACAATTATAAAAGATGATGAGAAAATATTTTTTGTTCCTGTACAAACACTAATTTTTATAAAATGTTTATTTATTTAAACTATACATTTAACTTATAATATACTATTTGATAGAAAATTAAAGTAATTTAAAATTATTAGAAAAGTATATAAGAAAATTACATTTTTTTACAATTTTTTTTATAATTTTAAAAGTTTTAATAAAATATTAATATAGTATTAATAAATTTATATATTTAAAAAAACCAATATTTTTATTATATAGTTATAAATATATATATATATTATTAATTATATTCCACCTATTATATAAGTATAAATGTATTAAATTAAATTAATAGTTATAAAACTTATAACAATTAGATATATATTAAAAACTATATTATTATATAATATAGTTATAAAATTAACAACTATTTAAAATATAGTTTAGAAAGTAAGTTAATATAAATATATATATAGTATATAGGCAAAAGCTTTTGATTTATAAAATATTTATAAAAGTTTATAATCAGTTTAAGTAAATAATAAAAATATAGTCTATTAAAGCTATATTTTAAAATATTATTTTAAATTTTAAAAAAGCTTTATATTAGCTTAACTTACTTAAATATACTAAATAAGTCTAATATTAATATATTTTTATAAAGTTAAGGCTAAAAAGTTTTTTGAATTTAATTTAATTTAATTTTAAAACAAGTATAGTATAAAAATAAATTAAAAGCTTTATTTTTAATATATAAACTTTTTATTTAATATTTATTTATATATATTTTTATTTTGCATTTATTTAAAAAGTTTATTTAAAAACTATTAATTTATTTTAATATAATAAAAAAACTATATATAACTTAAATATTAATATAATTAAAAATAGCTAAATAAATTTTAGACAAAGTTTAAAAATATTAAAAAATAATATTAAAAATTATACTTTATCTTTTTTATATAATAAAGAAAAAAATACTATTTATTTATAAAATTATATTAAATATATTTAGCTTTTATATAATAAATATTAAACTGGTAAAGCTACTTTAAAAAAAGTTATAAATAATATTTATTTTTTTAATTTTTAATTTATTAGACTTTTAGAATTTATATAGCAATTTATATATATTTTTTAGTTATATTTTTATTTAGTAAACTATTCTAATTAAACTTTTTTTATACTATAATTAGCATTTAGTATATATTTTTCTTACTTTATTAATATAATATTATTTAAAAAAAGTATATAAATATTTTATATAGCACTTAATTTTTATTTAATTTTAAAATAAAGTATAATAAATTTAATTAAATCTAATAGAAAATAATAATTTAAAGTAATTTTTTTAAATAATTATAACTATTTATATTATTATATACTTATTATTTAGATTTTTATTTTTTATACTATTTTTTATTTTATTTTTTATTTTTAAATATAACTAGCTTTTTTAATTTTTTAATTTTTTTTAATTTTATTAATTTAAATTAGTTTATTTTTTAGAGTTAATTAAAAATAATATATAATTTTTTTTTTAAAATCTTAAAAGTTTTAAATATTTTTATTTAAAAAATATATATAACTTTATATTAACTTTTATATAAAGTTATTTTATATTTAAATTATAAACTAGTTAATATTTTTTTATATTAAAATTTTTATTATATTACTATTAGCTACTAACTTTATTTTATTAATAGTATTTTATAATTAAAAAAATAATTACTAAATAAGTTTTTTTTTAAATAATAAATAATACAATTTTATATATATAATAAGTTTAAGCTTAATAATATTTAGCTATTATTTATATTTTATTTAAATAAGTTTAAAATAATAATTTTTACTTATAATATAATTTATATACTAGTTTTAAAATAAAGTTTAAATAATATATTTTAATAAAAATTTTACTTTTTAATTTAATATATTTAATTTTAATATTATAATAAAATTAAGTTAAATAATTTTTGCTTATTTAAAAATATTCTAATTTAAATATTTTAAACTTTTATAAAAATAAATACTTTATAAATTTAATTTATATATATATTTAAACAATTATTAAAATAAAATTATTAAAGCTTATAATAGTAAAAAAATTTAAAGATTTTTTATATTCAATTTAAATTATTTATTTAGTAAATTATCTTTAATTTAAATTTTAGCTAAGCTAAACTTATTTTAAAAGCTAATTAAAGCTTTTAACTATGAAAATTAAAATATTAATAAAACTTATATAGTTTAGCTATAAAATACAAAAAAGTAATAATAGTTATTATTAGGTATTAAATTATATATAAGTTTATTTTACTATATTTCTATATTAAGTTTACTATATAAAGATTATCATTATTTATATTATACTAATATAATATTACTAGCTTTTAATACTATTAATTAAATATATAATATTCTTTAAATTACTTTTTTTAGCTATTAATTTTTTAAATTTATTAAAATATTAATTTATTTTATATAATATTTTTAGTATAAGATACTAACTAAATTTTTATTTTTTATAAATTTAGTAGAGATTTTAACAATACTTAATAACTAAAAATACTATAATTTACTATTAAATTTTTACTTTTTTACTTTTTCTACTTAAATATATTATAACTATAATATATTAATTTAGTTGCATTTAGTAATTATTATTAATTATTTTAAATATACAATTTAAAAGATATTAATAATTTGCTAGTAATTATTAAAATCTTTCTAATTAAAATTTAAAAGCTGTAATAAATAAATTATATAGTAGTAAAAACTATTTACTTTAAAATATAATAAACTAAAAATAGTTTAAATTTAAATATTTTTAAATAATATATAAAATATATAAAAGTCTTTAACCTTTATTAAATAAAATTTTTTATCTTATTTTGTTTATTTAGATTTTATATACTTTTAATATATTTTATACATACTTAAAATCTTATATTAAAAGATCTTTAATAAAGGAATAATTTTATTATATGTTTTTTAAAATTTAAAGTAACTAAAAAATATTATAAGCTTATAATCTGCTAATTTAAAATTATTTTTACAATATAAAATTATGCATTAAAATACAAAATCTAAATATTTATAGTTTTTAAACTACAGTTTAGAAATTATTATATAAAAAGTTTAACTATTTAATTTTAAACAATATTAATAGTATATTTCTAGTAGCATATTCAGATTTTCTATACTGTACTTATTCAAAATTCTTAACTAAAATATAAGCTATTCAAATCTAGATAAGAGTAAAAATAATTTACTTTTCTAAGTTAAAAATTATGCATAACCTAATCATTTTTACTAATAGTTAAATTTTATAAATCTTAAAATTCATATTTAATGATACAGTTTGATTTACTCTTAAAAACTTTTCTTTTTTAAAATAATTAGCTATTTAAGGTACAATTTTCAACTAAAATGTACTTTTTCACTATTCTCGTTTATTTTTGGATTGACCATTTTTATTATGTATTTTTAATAAAACTATACAGAAAATAAGCTTAAGCTTCTGAAAATATCGTGCTTAGTTTATTTTTTATTCCTTATGAAATTTAACTAAATTTCAGCTTAGGACTTACGCATATATCAGTAAACATTTCACCCGAGAAAGTACAGATATAAGTTCTTATAATGTCACCATGAAGCAGATATTTAACTATAGAGCTAAAAAATAGCACAAAATGCATCATTTTTGTAGCTCTTGAAATTTATTTAATCGGAATAAAATTTTGTGAAATTCTAAAATCAAAAATTTTTGAATCCTATAGCAAACTCTATTAACGAATAAATGACCATTTAAAGCAAATTTCAGATAAGTCAATTTGTATAAAATTCAAACAGAATCTTCGGAAAATCAGTTTGAGAATCTATAAAAAAATTTTAAGGGTGATAACTATTGAAAATTAGTATATGCGAAGAAATTTAACTATAGATAAATATGTGATTTGTGCATTTTCGAATATCATTTATAAAAGATTGATATTTATGCAAATCGATAGACTTTTATGTAAATCGAAGCTAAAATCTAAGCTATATAACTTGAAATGGATTCGACAAGGCTAAAATTTTAAACTTGTACTAGTTCGACACTAAACAAAAACCCTATTTAATAATAAATTTTAATCATAATGAAAAGTTTCGCTCCCTTGTTGACCATCGTAGCTTTAGTTTTAAATCAGGTAGCTAGCATACCTAATCCCCAGGACGCAGCAGCAGCAGCCGTAGATTTCGGAGTCGGAGCATTGGGCGAGACTACCAACTTTTTAAAGGATTCTATTACTGGAGTTACAGGTACCCAGGGCAAGTGGGGTATGGCAGCAATTCAAGCTAAAGCGGATTTAGCAAAAGCTAAGTTACATTTACAAGACCTTGATAGACAGTTAAGGTTAGTTAGAGATAAGAAATGGGATATCGATGGACAAATCGGTGTCGTCGATAGATCTCTACAATACATCTCTCATAGAGAGCAGTACCATAGGGAGAACGTTGATGAGACCGAGAAGAGGAAGCTTGGAGGGTTAGGAGTTGGAGAGTACAAAGCTCAAATGAGAGAATTAAAATCAGAACAAAATAAGAAGTTCACCGAACAACGTGAGAAGGATGCTCAAGGTTACGTTGCAAAGGCTAACAAGGATCAAAAAATCAGAGAAGCTCTTTTGGAGTAACAAGTTTTAATTCAAATCTTTCCTACCTTCCAAATTAGATTCGTTGATATTAAATATATTTAAATAAAATAATATGTATACTATTTTTTCCGATAATATTATACATAAATTAAATTTGAGTTTGTAAGTTTAATCACATAAACCACTTTTATTTTATCTGCCTAAGTAAAAGTTTGCTATATTGAATTTTAAATCAACAGGTATACATTCGAAAATGTTGGTTTGCGGATCTAAGCTACCTTTCAAACTTGATTTACAGCTCTAACAGGAAAACTAGTATGATAAAATCGAGTGTTTGAAATTCTAAACATTTTCTATTCGCATAATCGTATAGAAATTAAAAATTAAACCCATATTTGCATTCTAAAAAAATGCTTATTTATTAAATTAAAATATTGATGGATGCTAAACTATATGAAATTTGAACTTATGTAAGTAGTATAGGTAAAAGTACGTTATTAAACTTCCTTAGTTTCAAAGGTAAACCTATCGTTAAGCTCAAAAGCTGGTAACTTCTCGTATAGGTTAGTTAAGGTAAGTTTACAATCTAAAGTAGTACGGCTGAACTCTGGCTGGCTTTCGTTATGTTCGTTAGCTATAAGCTTCAACCCAGTGATAAGTTTTTGAGCAAGTTTAAAGTAAACGTTAATATGATTTTCTGGTTTCGACCTGAGAGCTTTAGAAAGATTTGAACTCTGATCGAAGTGAGCAAATGCATTTATGAGGGTGAATAGAGCCGGTAGACATTTGGAGAAGGTGAATGATTGTATTGGTGCTAGCTTATTGTTCTCTACAAGTTTAGCTCGCTGGTGAATGTACATTAAGTAGAACCCGATAACCTTTTCAGCCGCGTTTATAGCGGTCAACCAGGATTCGTTATCAGGTAAATCCAATGGTTTGACATCGAACCATAGAAGTGGGTAGTTAATGTAAATTTGAGTCAACAGTAATGTAAGGTACCCGATTGATCCCAAGCTCTCAAATTTTTGGGCATCTATATCTTTAGACACCGTCAAGCCAGGCTTTAAATAGTCGGTGGTCAATATAAAAGGCTTTTTGAACGAAGTGGGTGTAGTTCGAATTATTCCGTCGATTTCAGTGAGCAGGGCAGGGCGACTCGCATTCGGTAAATATATACTACGGTATAAGATGTTGGCCTCCGTGTATATATTTAAATCCGCGTAATATTTGGATTGGACGTATAGTGAGAACTGGTAATGCTTCAGATGCAAAGTCATAGCTCTATAGTAATACACGTGGTTTTGTTTACCTCTATTATTTTCCACTAAAACAAAGTTTCGACAGGGGTTTAAACTATGGTTGAAGTTTTCATTCCTAACACTCGTTATCGTTTTGATATTATAAGATAATGAATGCTTCCATTTGTTGTACAACCGAGCTTTCGTAGGTAGGTTGAATTGGGTAGTAGCCACATGTGAAAACGAAAGTACCGATTTACACACTATGTAAGGATGACCGGGTAGCATGGTGAATATCAATGAATGTATGAAAATAAGTATTTCAAAAGCTCTCTTTCGAAACTCACGTACTCTAGCACAATACACTTTTTTCTTCTTGGCTCGACTACTGTGATCCGGGTTCAATTGGATACAATCAGCTAATCGGACTGCTTTAGCCAAATAAATTTTAGCTTCTACAAAATTGTAGACCCAGAATTGTTCTATAGCTAATAACATTAAAGCTACAACTCCTTCAACAGTCGGCATCTCGTAAGTGTTTACAATTAATGATGATAAACCGGCTCGATGATGGTCGATGAAACTTTGAAACTCGTAGCAATCGTTGGATTCAAGCTCCTGCATCAGAAAGCTAGCTGAAGTATCAAATATGAGTGATTTGAGCAGATCTGTACCCTGGCCTACTGGAGTACGAAAAATTTCAACTAGATCTTCTCGGTTCAACCAGAAATTGCTGTTATCCATATGATTCAGATATATGGTCATAGTATTTGCCAATAACGATGAAAGTGTGGTATCACCTAATCTTATAGGCCCCATCGTAGACGGACTTAATAATCCTGGGGAACTATGGTTGTAGTTTGAACTTCGATTTTCAAACTTATCAAAAAGCACTTTTAAATTATTGGTATGCCGAGTCAGTTCCTTACCCATATCCTTATCTTCGACGTATTCAGCCAGTTTCAAGTTCTCCGTCCGAGTATCAAAAGTACTGTCATCGCGCAACCGACATCGTAACTCTTTATATCCAAAATCTACTGCCTTAATCCAAGTTAAATATGAGACAAATTTTTCGATATTTTCGTCGTTAAAATCCACTTTACATTCATCATCGCTATAGTTGCTAAGCTTTATATATTCTATTAAAGTGTCTAACTTTTTGTATAGCGTACTCTCCAAACTTTCTATCCTCTTTCGTATGTGGTCCGACTTAGACCTCAAATTTGGAGCTCCGGAAGTATTACGTCGTTTCGTTTCAACAGGTCCACAAATTATCACGAACTCCATACTACTTTCCATCACTTTGGTCGCCATATAACCGATATAAATTTAAGTGTTGGTAGCCTTCGTTTTTATAAAAAGAATTTGAATTTAATTTCTTTTTCGAATCACTTTCTACAGTTTATATAAATAAACTTTTGGAGTATAAGTTAAACTATAAATAATTTTCGTTCACTTTAAGTTCCCAATTAGTTACTCGTATAAACTTATTTAGGTCATATTAGTTTTGGCGCAGTATATAAACTAACCCTTTCCTATTCCGGCATGCCAGTTTCTAATTCAGTATCAGCTAAATTTCTATGGATATCCTTACTATAATAGGAAATCCAATCATATGATAGCAAATGGAAGTTTAGATTGGTCATTAAATGTATATATCCGGACATTATTTCATAGTTCTTTAGATATCTAATGCAATTTACTTTTAATTAGCTGTAAGATAGGCTTGCAGGCTGGACAAGAACTAATTCTAAGCCTGTTGATGTTTAGAATTCAAAACTTTTGTAAAGTTTAAGGAGAAGGTGTACTAGAATTAAAAACATAGATACAAAGAGAGTAATAATTAACTAGGATTTCCGATTATCATATTTACCGAAATTGTAACTATTTAAATCCTAGTGATTGAAAATCGAGTGCTTAGGCGCACAGTTAGATTTAATTACAAGAAATAACGAGCTACGCTAAACTTTCCATTTGATTTTAAAGATTAGTAGTAAAAAAAATTCAAAACTTGTTTATATATTATTAAAAATTAAACCTATTCAAGCTATTTATCTATATATGTTTTAGCTGAAGTTAACAATAAATGATTATTAATCCGCTTTTTCTGCCCAAACGTCGATATATTAAAAGTTGATCAATATATTGAGAGTGTAAGTAAATTTTATGGCTCAAGAAACTTCTAGTTTCGCCTATTAGAGTTGATGCCCATAATAGGAGCATTAGTATTGCATATACAAGTCAAAGTATTTAGCTTTGCTTATCGGCGAGTTTAAAAAGTGTATATCCTAAATGGAAGTTAGCTTACCCAATACTAAATAAAATTTATATAAACTAAATTTACAGTATAAAAGTTAATAATTATGTATAAAAAGATGTTGTCGATTTTCAATTAGAGCTAAATTTATATCCATTGACTGTATTTGGAAAAAAAACCATTAAACTTAGCACTTTTGCTTCTAAAATGGACTAAATTATAGCAAACCAGTTAATATTAATAACAAATATGCATTTTAACAGCATTAAATCTAGATCTAATCTGCAAATTTTCAAATTGGAACTTCACAATTGAGCCAAAATACATTAATTCCAAAAATAGAATCTTGGAAAACTTTATTTTTTAAATTATAGATAAATTTGATTTAACGAAACTAAAATTACAGAATTATAAGATTTAGCCTCCAAAACCCTAGAAAATGGATTTTGGTGAAAGAATGACAAGTTTTATTGTTTTTTCCTATTTAGCTTAAGACTGGATAAATAGCTGTTGGGATTATATTCAGGGTTTAAAATACTTTTTTAATAGATAGGATAATGTTTTATTGTATTTTTTTTATAATCGAATTTAAAATACACTAAAATATTCGATTAAATATAACATTCATTGCTTTATTATTTAACATTGAAAATTGTATGTAATATTATTACTTTTCACTAAATTACTTTTTTAATATTTTAGAGTACAGTTATACAAAAAATTAGAGGTTAAACTATTTACCATAAATAAAATTATAAGTATTATTAAGATACTAATTAATTAAATATTAAAACTAAAGTAGGTATATTTCATAATAAATAACAAAGTAAAAGTACACATATATATTTGCTTTTAACGCTGTTTAAATTTTATAAGCATTTCTTAGATATTTTTGGATGTTAAATGCATTTTTTTTAACTATTTCTTATTTAAAAGCTATATATGTTGAGTAAATACTACTCAATAAATTGTTCAATTTATTATTCCTACATATAAGTACATTTCAACATATCTATCGCAGTCGTATATTAGCAACTGAAGAAAATTTTAATTTCACTAGATAGTATCAAACACATATTTAAATTATTTCACAAAAAATCCCAAAATCCTATATATTAAAATATAGCTATAGTATATCTGTTAATTTCTTTCACAATTGATACTAGTAACAAACTTTAATCGGATGTATAGCAAAATAAGCTTGGAAATTATATGATATACACTTATAGTAACTAACTATTGGGATTTGGCTATACTAGGTAAAAAAACGGCTACAAGATTATGGTTAATGAAATATATTTTCTCCTCCACCCGACACTCTTTTCAATGATTTATTAGGAAATTACTATAAATGTATAAATATAAGTTTCGGAGAACTTCCAAATTCCTATAGTCCGTTAGAATAAGGTGCCATTTGTTTCCGGTTGTCTTGAAACCACGTTGCCCTTTTTAAAATTATGTAATAAACAGTAATACCTACAACCGCTGTATAGTTGCTAATTTAATATTTAGTAAATAGTTATTTATGCTAAATATTCTGGAAGCTAGATGAAAGAATAAGAAAATATAAACAATTTTAGTTTAATTTAATAATAAACATATCGTTTCTCGGACGGGTACGACTTTAACCTATTATGGTAACTTTTGTTTCTATAGAATAGTATTACCACAATAAAAATAAAATTTACCATTGAATAACTAATCCTTTGAAACATATTCTATAAATAAGAAGTGAACTGTTTTATAAATTTATCTGTGAATATGTAAAGTAGCCTATTACTTTAAACCAAATTTATCCAACAAATATTTTTAATTATTTATAGTTTACTATTGGTCAAAATTATAATTATTACCTTAAACCATTTGATAATATTTTATAAATATGCTCTGTAATTTTTTAGAGTTTGGAATATAATGAACGTTAAAGGCAATCACACTTTTAATCTCTAAAAGGTAAAAATTGTAATATCTAAACAATCTTGACCCTTTCTTTTTTAAAGGGAAGCCATTTTATGAGAATCAACTTCACATGTATATATTTATGTTTGGTTTTCCAAAACACAAATTTCATTGTAATAAATTAAAATTCGTAATTACTAAAAAAATAAATACTACATCCGTGTACAAATTTAATATAAACATAAAATAAAGTTATAGTTAAGTAATTTTTGTTGGACAAGCTTAAACTTCTTGTTATTAAAACCGAACAGCTTAGTATCTTACTGATTTTGGCAAATAAATTTACATATAAACTTATATGATATTTTAATTGAATAAATAAGTATATGAGTGAAAAAGTATATATAATATAAACCAGTATTTAAATGAAGTTAGAGCAAGCGGTTTCGGGATTAAGAAGACAATTGGAGTAAAAGTTTATTTAATATATTTCTTAGTTTGTTGAATTAATTATTGGCAGAAGTTAAAACACCTACATATTCGAATTAGATACTAAACATAAAACAAAACAAATGTATTCAATTCATTTTGGCTTCCTTATATCAATAATCAACTAAACTATAACACTAAATTTTTTAATGTTCAACATACTCATGACTTTTCCTAATAGATAAATACAAAATTTCTAAAGAATAATTTATTCACAAAATAAATCTTCGGCCGAAACTTGTATAAACTTGTTTATTTCTCAAAAATGAGAATTCTATTATATTGAAATTTACATAAATAAAAGCCATTTGAATTAGCAACCACGTAGCCGAATATTTATAAATACTATATTTTTTCAACAATAGCAACTGCAAGCTTGGACTATTACTGACTTTGACATGAATGTGCTTAAACCTAAGGTGGCTGTCTTTATTATGATAAGGCTCATTATTAGCATAGTGTTGACATTGATAGTAGTAGTTAATACTCAAAACAGGTTTATTGTAATTAATATCGTTGTAAGCTATACATTGGGGTACATATATTGCAAATAAATTAGATATGCCTAATATATTTTCTTAACCTTATAATAATTAGAAATTTTTAAATATTAAACAAATTATTGTAGAATTTTAAAATCTTTATTTAAAATTTATTGAATAGTAACGATAAGAGGGTGTATTATAACTAGAAAGAGTGAAAAAATACCTTATATTTATATAATACAGCCAAAACATATAGCAGCTTGCAAATATATACCACAGCTACTATAAAATTACAAATATAAAAATTTGCATAATTTAGAAAAAAATAATATTTACTATTATATTTAAAATTATTTTAATTTTAGCTAACTTAATTTAAAATATTAATTAAATTATAGTTAATTATTATATATAAGTTATTAATTATAATTTTATAATTTTAAATAGTTTTAGTTATAAATATTAAATATTAATTAGAGTAAATTCATTTAGAACTTAGAAAGTTATAGCAAATAACTAAAAGTTTTTAATTATAAATAGCTTTTTATAACTTAGTATTTTAAAAACTTAAAAAAATTATTAATTATTAGCTTAAATAAAATAATTTAAAGATTTTATGTTTTAATTTAAAAGTAGAAATTATTAAATTAAATATATATTTAAAAAAGTAATATATTATATTATTATTATATAGTATTATTATGTAGTTATATTTTTTACTAAACTTATTATATATACTTATAAATATTAGTATATACTTACTAATTAAACTTATTTATTTATTATAATATATTATAAACTAGTATTAAATGCTATTAAAACTTTATAAATATTAACATTTATTAAGATTTTTAAAATTTTATACTTTAAATTTTTTAAGTATTTTAATATTTATATTTATATATTTTTTAAAACTATAATAATTTATATTTTAATATAATTAGTTTAAATTAATAGCTTATTATATTTAGTAAAAAATTTTAATAAGTAGTTTTGAAGCTATTAAATTAAATTTACTATATAATTTATTAATATAGCTAAATAGCTACTAAATAGTAAATATATATATATATATATTAAAAATTAACTATAAAAGCTTTATAAATTAATATTTTATAATATTTTAAAATAAAATAATTAATTAATCATTTTTCTTTTTAAAAAAAACTTATTTATTATTTTAATATAGCTATTAGTAATAACTAACTTATCTATTTATATTAGTATTAACTTATTAAATATATTTAATATACTATTTATCTTAATTTTAAATATTTTAAAATAAATAAATATTTAACTGCTTTTAAAAATAGCTAAAAATAAACATATTTATTTATTTATTATATATTAAAAAATATATATTATTTATTATAATTTATTAAAAGTTGGTAAAAAATAATTTTTTTTGTTTTATAAATATTTATAGCTATAAGTTATATATATAAAATATTTTATTTAATACTTATTATATATAAACATAGTTATAATTTATATACTTTTTAGTATTATTTTAATTTTTTAGAGTATATTATACTTACTAAATAAGTATAATAGTATAAAAATAAGCTAATAATTGTAAAAAATATATTTTTATAGCTTATAGCTATAAAAATTAAATATATACTAAGTAATAGTTAAATAGCTAAAAATATAGCTTTGGTTAAATATTTAAATTTTATTATAAAGAAATATATAAATTATATATATATATATACTATATATATAAATTCTTTTAACTTAAATACTAAGTATATAAATTTATAGTTAGTTTAAAGCTTTAGCTTTAAAATACTACTTTAAATTTTATTATAGCTAATATATTAGCTTAAGTTTTTTAATAAAGATAAATAAGTTTTTTTTACTTACTTTTAAATATTAAAAGCTACTTTTTTATTTTTATTATATTTAAGAAAAAGTATACAATTTTGCTAAATATAGCAAAGTAAAGTTATAAAATTATACTTTTATTTTTTTATAGCTATATAGCTACACTATAAAGCTAAAAATATTTTAAGTATAAATAAAAGTAAGTAGTTTTAAAGCTTTACAAAATATAAAATTATTACTTTTATACTATAATATATTATTAAATTAAGTTTTAAAAAATAGTTAGTATAAGTTTAAAATATAATTTTAAAGTTAAATATACCTTTTTTAAAAATAATGCTTAAAAAATATTTTAATTATTTAATTAATATTATTTAAATTTATATAACTTTGCTATATAAATAAATACAAATTTAAAAACTATAATATATTAATAACTTTGTCATTAAAATAAAAATTATATATATTAACTTATTAAAATTATAAATATTTTTAGCTATAAGCTAAAAATATTAACTATATAGCAGATTTCAACTTATAATAATTTAGTAGTAATAAACTTAATTATTAAAGCTATATTTTAATAGTATAAAAAATATTTAATAAGCTAAAGAAGCTTTAATATATATAAATAATTTTAATACTAATATTTTTATAGTACTATATTAAAAATATATAATTTTATTAAAAATAGTTTTATTTTATATTTTTAAAAAAAATTATTTAAAAACTATTAAATTATTCTAATATATACATTATTATATAATAGTAAAGCTATTTATTTTATTATTATTATATTTAAAAATTATACTAAAGCTTTATATACTAAATATATAAAATACTAGCATTAGGCTTTTAACTAATACTAAAATATAGTTTTAATATTATATATAGTTTAAACTTTAAATTAACTAAAAATGCTTAAAAGTTGCTAAAAAAAATTGATAAAATTATACTTTATTTTTATATATATAGTAAATAAAAATATTTTAATAATTTATAAATTTATATTAAGTATACCTTTTTTATATAAATAAATAAGCAAAATATTAATAAATCTAGCTTTAAAAAAATTATAAACAGCTATAAAAAGTATATAGCTTTTAACTATATAATTTAAATAAAGTAATTAAAGTTTAAAGTTTAAAACTTATAGCTATAATATAATGTTTTTTTATTTAACAACTTTATAAAACACTAACTTTATAATTATTTTTATTACTTTACTTTTTTTTTCAAGCTTATTTAATTTTTATATCTTTTTTAAAAAAATTTTATATAAAGATATATATTTTATTTTAGTATTTTTACTTAAAAACTTTATAAGTTTAATATTTTAAAACAAGCCTAATATAATTATTAGTATTAATTAATAAAAAAACTTTATAATTTAGATATATAAAAAATATATTAGCTAATAATTTAACTTTTTATTTATTTATTTTAGTATTATTTTATTATTTTATTAGTAATATAAAAACTATTTAAAATTATAAATAATTTTATCTTTTGTATAAATTCTATATATTAAATTTAGTTATCTTTTTACTACTAGCTAGTTTATAGTTTTTATAACTATTACTACTTATAATCTAAACTAAATATATAAATATATTGATTTTGCTATTAAGATACTATTAATTTTACTTATCTATATTACTTATTAAGCTTTTACATTTATTAGTACTATAATTAATAATAAAGCTAATTTTATATTATTATTATTTACTAACTTTTTTATATAAATATTCTTATTTGTTACTATTTTTACATTATAGTATTTTATACTTTACAATAAAAAAAATAATACTAATATTATACTAAAAACTAGATATTAAATATAAATTATAGATTTAAATATTACAAAGTATTTTAATATAAATATACTTTTTTTTAAAAATTATTATAATAAAATATTTTTTAATTTAAATAATATTTAATATATATTTATTAAAAATTATAAATATATAATTTAAAAAATCTAAATTTAAACTTATATTATAAATTTTAAAATTATTAAAAAATTTTATTTTTTTATTTTTTCTCTTTTAAAATACTATTTATTTTTTATATAGCTTTTAATAATATATATTAAAGGTTTTAAGCTTTTATTAAGCTTTTTAAATAAAAATTAGTTATTTTCAAAAGTAGTTAATTTTTTAATTAGTAATAGATTATTTTTATTCTATTAATATATATTTACTATTTTTTTAATTAAAATTATATTATTAAATTTAATTCTAATTTTTTATATTAAAACTTATTAATAACTTTGCTATATAATAAATACTACTTTAAATATTTTTAATAAAAAAATTTATTAAAATATTTTTTAATTTCCTATTATATTAAATTTTTTTAATTTAATTTTTAAACTAAAATTATAAAAATATAAAACTAGTATTAAAATATATATTTGGTAAAAAAGGTATTTTTTAAATTTAAAAACTATTTAAGCTAGAATTTTAATTATTTAAAATTTTAAAATAGTATATTAAAATTTTATTTATTATTATTTTACTTACTGGTATATTTACTTAATAGTATATTTTTTATTTACTTATTACTTTTACAAAATAAAAGTAGTAGCTATAAATATATAAAAGTTTTAGCAATATTAATAACTAAATAATTATTATTATTTAAAGTATTATTTTTAATTTATAATTAATTATAGTAGTTCTACTTTAGTAATAAAATTCTAGCTTAAATAGTTTTTAAATTTAAAAAATACCTTTTTTACCAAATCTATATTTTTATACTTTAAAATGTAATATTAATTAAATTTAAACTAAATCTTTTACTATTTTAGAATTAATATTGTAAATTTTTAAAAATAATAGTATAAATTAAGTATATATATATTTAAAAATAAACTAATACTATTTTTAAAAGTAAATAAGCTAGCTATATAATAGTAAATTAATTTTATTGCTAATAGTTTCTCTTTTTTAAATAAAATAACATTAGTTTAAATATTAATTAAAATTACTTAAAATAGATATAATAAGCTTAAAATACTTGTATTAAATAAGTTAACTGAATATAATTTATATAAAGTAAGTTTATATATATATATTTTACTATTTATATTATGTTTCAATTATTATATTTTATTTAATAATATATATTTAGCTTATTTATTTAAATTTTATATATATTATAAAGATTTTAAAAATTAGATTATAATTGAATTACTATAAAAGCTACTTATTATTAAACAATATTAATATAAAATTTATAGTTCATTTTTATAAAACAATTAGTATAACTGAACTAGTTATTTAATTTAACTAAAATTTACTATAGTTTAATTTTTAGAATTGTAGTAATTTTGTTTAAAACTAATAAAGTTAATTTTCCTTTACTTATTCTTCTAATATTTACCTAAATGAATAAATACATACTACTTATAAAATATAAATAAAATTAAATTAGATGATTTCTTATTTCCTATACTTTTAATTTATATTTAAGAGAAGTTCAATTTTTATTTTAAAAAAAAGCTCTATAACAACTATAAATCTACCTACCTTTCCCTCTTCTCCTAAATAGAATTTGTTTGTTAATAGATATAAAGTTTCTTCTATATTTCATCTTCATTTTTATTTTAAAATGAATAAAACAGTTAACCTTACCAACTTTTAAGAAAAAAAAATTAAAAAAGAGCTGATGTACACTATACAATTTTTTTTTTAAAAAAAAGAAAAAGGTAGGTAACTAAAAAGTTAAAATTACAAATTTTTTAAGCTGAGTTTCAAATCCGAAAATGATTTAACTACAAATCTAAATAAATAATAATAATTTAAATTAAATGTTAAATTAATTATTTTTCATTTTTTCGAATAAGTAATAAAGTTATATCAGTTAGTTAAATTAAAAACTGTAGTTCGAAGGATGAGCTGTAAAATTAATTAAATATTAGTTATAGTTCAATCCAACCTATAAAAGATAGATCATAGATCTCTTCCACCTTCAAAATTTGAAAAACATACTTTACTTATCCAACCAAAGTTTCTTATAATAATTCATTAATTTGTATCTATCTTAACTATATAAATTTTTGAAACTTTAATTACCACGATTTTACTTAAATAGTTGATTCCTTAAACTAAACGTTGAGATATAAACTTAGAACTTGATATAGTAAGGTACTATACTAACTTACAGTAAATGTTAACGAAATTAATTGTAATGTAGTTGAAAATGAAATTATAACCATCTATAATCGAATTATTATACTTTAACGTTTAAAAACTTTCTTTAATAAACTAATATTTATAAGTATTAGATTAATTAAAAAAAATTAGTTTCTTGGTAGTGGTACAATTATCAGAACCAAAAAAACGAGGCTAATTATTATTAACCATTGACCTAAAACACAAATAATAATTTAAAAACTAAAATAAAAAAGTATAGAATTTACTTAAAAATAAAATATAACTAGTAAAATTAGTTGTGGCAAAGTTATACCTATAAGTACAAGAAGTACATTGAAAGTAAGATGAATTTTGTTTAACTTGGTTTCTTAAATTATAATGTCTCCAAGCATCTAAACATCTACTATGTACGTACTTCATAGTACCTTTACATAAACATGGAGCGATAAGTTTATCTTCAGTATCGGTAATATCTTCTTCACAGAAACATATCCTACAAGTTTTAATCGATTCTATTTCTTCAACTTCTTTAAGTTGTGGTTTTAATTTAACAATATTATTATTAGTAAAGTTATCGATACCGTTTCGAAACGGTACAAAATCGTTACCATCACGTGTTATTTCTTCCCTTTCAAACTCAACTTGTACGTCATTATTCAGTTGATTACTTCTGCTATTCCCTTTTAAACTAGTACTCATAACTGTTAATCTATATAAAAATAAATATTGAAGCGTTGTATTATGTTACTTTTAAAAATTATCTCTTTCTCCCTCCCTCCCTTCTCCCTCCCCACTAACTTATCTATTTAACCCCTTGTTTTCAAGTGAATCGTTGATTCAGGCGATATTTTAAAATAAATTTAATTAATTTTTTAATGGAGAAAGGAATAATGAATTAAAGATAAGTTTTAAATTAAATTTTAAATTTAGCATTCATTTTTTATAGTTTTATTTTATTTTATTCATAATTCATCTATAATAATTATATTAAAAATAAAATAAAAGTTAAATAATAATTTATATTAATTTAAAATTTATATAATTTTAAGAAATGTTAAAATTTTTAACTTTAAAATAATCCATATTTATTTAATAAAAGATATAAAAATTTATTTTAATTATAAGAGGTTTTTAATAATAAATTTTACTAATTGTTAGCAAGCCCCTACAGTTATAATATCTATGCAACTTGGACCAGTTGAAAATAAACCAGTATATCGATAATAAAATTTAATATTATTGGTTAAAAAACTACCGAAGATGCAGCTACTTTATTTTAATAATTAATTCGAATAGATAAAAAAAATTAAGGATCAAAACGAGGTTGTAAAAATATAAAGAACAACTATAACCAACAACTAAAGAACCGAACTGATGCAAGTTTTAGTTTATACCTTTCTTAACAGTTTACTTTAAAAGTTATATGAAAACTAGTAAATTAATTAATAAAAGTGTTGTTAAGATGAATTATTTCGAATTAAAGTTAATTTCACTTTTAATTATTTATAGTTGGATTTCGATTTCGATTCAAGTATTTAGTCAAACTGTAACATCAACAACTATTATTAATACCAATTTAAAAAGGGTACCTTCTACCACAGCGACTAAAACTAGTAGTACACAAAAAACTGTAATTAAAACGACAACTGTAGTTAATAATAATAATAATAATAATAATAATCGAAATAGTATGGAAGATGAACGTGATGAAAAAAATAATGATTTAAATTGTATTAAATGTGATAAAATTTCATTATCTTGCGATATATGTACCGCTTCAGAAACATGTAAAGTAATAAGTAGAAGTTGTACAAGATGTCCAACTTTAGAATGTCAATCTAATATTAACTTACATCATATTGAAACTAATAATGAAGAAATATCGTTCACAACTATAGTATTAATAATTAGTAGTATATTAGTAGTTTTATTAATAATATTAATATTTTTCGTATATAAACTTTATAAAAGGAAAAAATTAAATGAAAGAAAGAATATTAATTTACAATTAAAACCGATAAAAAGTAACGTACAACAAATTAAAAAAGGTACTAATAATAATAATAATAATAAAGTACAACTTGATAAATTATCGATTTTAAATATGGATTATAAAAGTTTAAATACAAAAGTTAAAAATCAAACTGATTCTTCTTGTTATTATTATGATTTTAATGAACAAAATAATTTAAATAAAAATAAAAATAAAGAAGATAATCGTAATTCAGTATTAGATTTAGTTAATAGAATAGATTCAAAATTAGTAAGACCAAGTTTAATTAAAGTTATAAACGTACCTTCAAATTTTGATCCTATCATTACTACCAATAATATTGAAAATAATATTAATAATAATAATAATAATAATAATTTTAATATTAATCAACAGATACAAATACCAACTAAAACATATTTCGATTATGATAATAATAACTTTTTATTTTCTCCACAATTTGAACCTAATAGTAATAATATATCACAAAGTATTAGTGAAAATTCTCAAATTACATCTGAATCGTTTACTACTAAATTAAAATTATCTCCATATTTAGCAACACCGATACATAGGTTATCGATAAATAATTTAAATAAAAATAATTTTTAAATTATTTTTTATACGTTTATAAAATTAGATAAAGTTTCTCTTCTTTTATAAGGTGGTGGTGGTATTTGTAAATTATGTTCTTGATTTCTATAATTAGGAGGTAATTGTACTTCGTATACGTTATTAGAAGAATTCATATTCGATTGTTGGCTAACGTTATTGTTATACGAATTAATTTTAGATGGTAATAAATATAAAAGGTATCGTAATATAAAAGTTAACGAACCAAAACTTAAACTTAATAACAGCAATACCGTACTTGAATTAAAATTTAATATCGGTTCATAAGGTATAATAACTAATATACAATTAAGGTAATGTGTTATAAAAAATATATTTTCTATTAAACCTAATAAAATTAAAGTAGTAGGTGCTGCTAAAAATTTATATAAAAACCAATTATAATCTAAATTTATATTTAAACTTATAAATTTATATTTATCTTTAATCATACGTAAACTATAATTTATAATACGATTGTTATTGGTATTGATGTTAGTGTTGGTGTTGGTGTTAGTGTTGATGGTACTATTACTATTACAATTATTACTATTTTTTTTATTTATATTATAAAAAGTTAATACAATTCCTACTAATACCATACGTAACGAATTAAAATGATACGTTACCATAACTATTAATATTGATAAATTTAAACTTAATACTAAAAACTTTTCTATATTCGGATTGATATCGTAAGTTGATGTAAATAATAATAAAATTAATAAAGATATTATTGAAATTGTTAATAAAGTACAACGTACTAAAGTTAATTGATCCATAGTTAATTTTAATATTTGTTATCTTCTATTTAATATATCTATTTATCTATCTATATATCTATCTATCTTTCTACTTTCTTATTTAAAATACTTTATATTTTTTTTAAAAATAAATAAATTAATACTTACTTACCTTCTTTTATAGTTTTTTTTATTTATAAATAGAACTTTTTTTTCTTGTAATGAAAAAGATTTTCTTAATACGATGTACACCTATTTTATTTAAATTTTTTTTACTAAATTTATATAAAATTAATTATGGCATATTTTTAAAATGCAAATTAGATGTAATTTTTATATGCTAAGTAAAACTGGAGGCTTATTTATTTAGTATTAAGTTTAACATAACTATTTATTATTTGATATCAGTACTAATTTTAATCAGTTGTTTTATAAGGATGATTAAAACTTTACTGATATTTTTTCTTTTAAGTTTTAGTTTGAAATTTAAGATTTAAACAAATAAATAAATAAATAAATATATATATTATAAAATCCTTTTTTTTTAAAAAATTATGTTTTAATTATTATATTTAAATTAAATTGATAATATTGATAATAATAAATGTAATGTATATTTATTTATTTATTTAGCATAAATTTAATAGTAAATAAAAAGAATCGTTTCATTCTACTCTATATTATATAATATAGATTATTAATCTTATTCTAATTTTCTCATTTCAATAGTAATATAAGGAGATTGTTTTTTAATCCAATTATAAAAATCGAAATCGTTAGGAGAAACTATAAGATAACTTAATTTAAGATTATAAATATAATTTAAATTTACTATTCCTATTGTTTGAAATACGTTTCTATCTTCATTTGTAGAATCTATTGATAAATAAGTTAAAAATGGAAAACCAAACTGTAAAAAATGAAAAAAATTTGGAGCATTTTTTTCAAAGAAACGGATATCGAGCATCTTTAAACAACTTTTATAATTTACATTTTTAAAACATTTATCTTTAATTATACCTCGAAGTATTAATTGTTTTAAATTAGGTAAACTTAATAATAATTCCATCACTTTATTATCAAAACTAGTCATTATATGTAAATTAGCGAACTTTAAATTTTGTAATAATTGAATAGTATTATAAGTTAATTTTAATAAAGTTATAGTTAAACTAGTAAGTTTATTAAGTACATCTTTACGTAAATAATCGAATATTTTGTTATCTATTAATACAGTTTTATCTAAATTTAAAATTTTAAAATTTGGAAAACCAGTCGATCTAAAAAAGTATGCAGGATGATAACAATGAGAGTTAAGTATAAATTTAGATAACTTATTAAAAGTAGTTGGAGTTATAGCTATTAACTTATTATATTGTACAAATTGTAATTTTAATGTACTTAAATTAGGAAAATTAAAATTTATAGATTTTAAAAGTTCAGTAATACCTATAAAAACTTGTATAGTTAAATTTCGAAGGTTAGGTAATGGAATGGATACTAAAAGTTCTAAATTTGGAAAAGTATATCCATGTTCATTTCTATAATTTAAACTAACAAGTCTATTAAGTGAAGAAAGGTTTATCATTTTACAAATACTTTTATCGGTAGGAAAAATTAATTCGAGATGTTTTAACTTTTTACTTAATTTATAAAGTTGATCGAACATTCTGTTATAACGAGTAGGATTTATTGATATTTTGTTTAAACTAGTTAAATGGTGTAATATATCGTATAAATCATCATCAATTGAACCTGATAACTTTTTTATAAATTTACCAACTTTAGGTGCTACTGTACCAATATCACTTTCTTCAGTTACTTCGAAACTTTCATAAAGTTTAGGTGTTAAAATTTGATTGAAATTTCGACTATAGAACCGTAATGAAACCCAATCAGAAAATTGTAAACTATATAGTATCTCTTCTAATATTATAATTGATAACGTATTAATCGACATTCTTTTCTCTTAATTTTAATTTTTTAAAAAAACTTTTATTTTTATTATACTTTTAATAGTATATATATATATATATATATATATATAAGATTTAGTTGATAGTAAATGTGAAAAGATAAAATAGATAAATATTTACTTTTATCAAATTAAATAACATTTATTTAAAACTTAAGTCATCAATATATAAGAATTTTTTTTAAGTTAGATATAAATTTAGAGAAATATGATTTAAAAATTTAATTTGATTACTTGATTTGTTCAATTTGAAACCAACTTGATTCAAATTCTATATTTTTAATATTTTTTAAAACCAAATTTAGGACTTTTGAAAGTACTAAATCATAGATATAAATTGAAAGTTAAACTTTCATTCAATAATTTAACTTAAATTTATTTACAAAATTTAACTCAGTTTATTTATTATTTTAAAATAGCATCATTTTTAGAAATATATCATTTATATTTTTAATTCGTTTGAAACAAAATTGTGCTTATTTTGCATAAAAGCGATGTACTTTTTTGAAAGTATACTTTATCGCTTATAAAATTATAATGTATATATTTACTTTATAAAAGTTAATTATTTATATATTAGTTTCAAATTTTAAATTGAACTTTTAAATCATATTCGAATCAAATAATATATTAAATAAATAATTACATTAATTTAGAAATGTATAGAAAATTTTTAATTTAAAGTTAATATAAGATGTGTTAACTATTTATTAAATTTATACGTCATTATTTTAAATTAAAAAGTAATATTATTTATATAAATTAATTAAAATTATAATTATTTATAAAAGGTTTTATTGGTTTTTATATTTTATTAATTTTTAATAAAATTAACCAATTATATTTAATATTAGTAACAACTTAAATAATAATAATAAAAATATAGTTGATCTTTTTATAAAAGGTTCGGCTTAAAACTGAATCTGAAATTTAAAATGTCTATCGATAAACTAAAGTGGGTTTAAGTTTTAGAGTTATAAAGTACTTTTATATTAATTGAAAACTTTTAGTTAACTTTAACTAAAACATGAGTACCAACTTATTTTTTATATAAGTTGTAAATAGAGTACAAAACTAGATAAACTTTAATTTAAAAAACTGAAATGAATTTATTTAACTTAAAAAAAATCGCCTATTTTTTAATTTTAAACGTTATACGTTGTACTGAACCGGAACCAGAACAATTTGATTTAATAGTAACTAAAGTTAGTTTACCACTTAGTTCGGTATCAGTACCGGTACCAGTACCTTTATCAGAAATGAAGAATAAAGCACCAGAGATGATAGGATATAAAGATAAACTTATTGAAAAGGATAATTATAACTATAAACGGAACGTTAATCCTAACCTTAACAACAATAATAACAATAACAACAATAACAATAATAACAATAACAACAACGGATTGAAATTAATAGTACAGTTTAACAATTTAAATGAAAATTTGACCGAAATTTTATTTTCGAAACAACTTTCTAATCAACTTTTTAAAGAAGTACATAAATTTTTAATTGATAACAACTTCGATACTAAAGCTTTAGAAGCTTCTTTAACTTTAACTAAAGCGTTCGAAATATTTCATAGTATATCAGCTCAAGATGAAAATAATAGTAGTAGTGTTGATGAAACTACCGATTCTCAATCTACTTTAAAACCACCTAGTAGACCTGGTAGGACTCATTAACTTTTATTAAGTTTTTTATACTGTTCCTTATTTATCTATATTTTTAAAAAATTGGTAAATTGTACCTTTTAAATATATCGGTACGTACCTATCTATATATATTTATATTTATATTTATATCTCCCTTTTCATATAGTTCTATTCAATTTTTAAACTAGTTTCTCAGTTGAGAAATTTAAGTCCCTCCATCGATATTTAAATTTGTCCTTGAATGGAAAAATTAACTGTTTTTTCAACTTTAAATTCCCGTTATTGGATATATCATTTCGTTCAAAACTATTTGAATACTAACAGTTATTAAATTTAATGTTGTAATAAAATAAAATTTTATTTATTTTATTAATTAAATTTATCATTACTTTTTACTTTTTAAATTTTAATTACGTAAATTATACTTTTTATAATCTAAGTTCAAAATTAATTAACTAATTAAATACCATTTTTAATTAATTGGTACCGTACCTACTTTAAAAACAGTTTACAATTAATAAAAGTATTAGTTTAAACTATTTTAAATTATTCAAAATATAGTTAGTTCCTTATAAAGTAATTAATAGCTTAAAATTTAAAATTTATTGAACTTTTAATTGACCTACTTTTATTAAATTATTTAAACTTTATCTATTAGTCCTTCAATTATGGAGAAAATTAGTTACGCCAAGCCAATCTATCTATAATTTATTAGTTTAAAAATATATCGATTCACCTTTAAAATCGATTGATATAAAGTTAACGTTATTACAATTAAAGTTGAACAATAATTACGTACCTTTTAAATAATTTGAGCACCTTTCTTAAATTTAATACACTGCTACAATTTTAAAACTACCATTTTCACAGTAACTCCGAAATTTAGAACATCTTTATAAAATAAACTATTTCGACCGTCGATAAAACTTTGCTATTTAAAATTAGTAGTTGAATTGACCACGTATCTCTTTTCTCTTTTTAATTAATTTTTATAACTATTTACAACAACTATTAAACTATACTATAATATAAAATTAACTAACAATTTACATCGAAAGAATAATTTTACCAACTTTTTATTTTTAAAATGCATCTACCGAACTTCAAACTAACGAACTTATTTAAAAGGAATAAAAATTTACGAAGTAAACAGTCGTTAGTTAAAGATAACAACCACGACGTAAATAAAGTTATGGACGATAATGAACCAACCTTCCATAGAAGTCATGACTCAGTTCAAACTTCGAATACCGTTGAACTTAATGACACAAACGAAAAAACGAACAATATAATGGTACTATTACCTTTCATTATATTAGGAATTGTAGTGATAACGGTAGTAGTCGTAGTTATTACTATTGTATACTTAAGGTACAAAACCAAAAAGAAATTGGAATCAACCGATACACAGTACCATCAATTACAATTGAACCAATCTCGAACTATAGCACAGGATACTAACTTTAACGATAACGGAAGTAGAAGATCATCAAGTTCCGACTTATTAGAAAAACATAACCGTTCCGATTCTACAGGTGTACGGATAGAAAGTTTTAAATCCGATTCAAGTGTCGATGAGATTAATTTTAAAAACAATGTACCTACTGCCGTAAGTTTAGAAAGTTTAATCTCACCTACTTTAAAAGTTGTTGACGAATTACAAAACAAAAGGTATAAATTTATAAACAAACGTTCAGAACCATCTACCTACTCCTATCATGAAAATAGTGGTAGGTTAAGTTTCGTTATGGATACTCAAACCAACCAACTGCAACTAATTAATGACAATAAACTTTATAACGGTAGTAAACACGGTAGTATCGACTTTTTTTCTAAAGCGATCAACGATAACCAATCGAAGCATAAAGTTTCCAAGTCGGAGATTACCTTCACCTCCTTTCAAGATTTACAAAGTTTAGATTTGGATTCGATCGTGGATGATAACGATGAAAGTACTATCGATAATACCGATTTTAATCATATTTTTAGCCATAGATCTTTCATTAAAAAGTAACAATTGGATGAACCTTGTTGTATATATAATAAACGGTAGTTAAGCATATGCATCCGTTCCCATAATTTATATAGTACTTATTTTAATCTAATATAATTAAGATCGAATTAAAAATTTGTAAATATATCTATAAAACTACATTTTAAAAGTAGCTATTTTTCTAATTTATAATATATTTTTAAAAATTTTAGTTAAAATCATTATATATATACATATAGTTTGAATTTTTAATTTTACTTTTTAATATTTATATAATATTATTTAAAGCAAAAAGCATTTTATTATAAAAACATTTAAAAAATAAAAATTTTAAAAATATTTATTTGCATTAAGATAGTACTTTTAAGTTTATATTTTATAATAAATAATAGTAAACTATAAGCTAAAACATTTTATTAAAACTATATAATATAAAGGTATATAATTTTTTTAATAATTATAAGCTTTTTTTTAAATAATTTACTAATATAAATTTTAGTATATATTAGCTAAATATATTTAATATAAAAGTATAAAATATAAAAATTTGCTTTATTGTTATATTTAAAAGATAAAGTATAAACTTTATATACTTTTTTTAATAATTTTTAAGCTAAGTTTAAAAAATACCTAAGCTTTTTTAATTAAATTAATATATAAGTTATAAGTAGCTTCTACTATATAAAAGCTAGACTAAAAATTTAATTTTAGTAATATTTATATATATATTATATAATACTTACTATTTTATTTAGTAAGTATAGCAAAGTAAAAGATAAAAACTATATATAAAATATATAATTATAAATTAAACTTATTTAATAGTTATTTATATAGTTTATTTACTTTTTAAAAAATAAATAAAAGTTTAAAAAAAGTAAAATAATTAGTATACTATATAAAAATATAGTAAAATTAACTATTAGCAATAAAATAATATAAATTAACTTATAATAATATATAAAGCTAAAAACTTTACTAAAATTTTTAAATAGCTAAATATTAAATATATATTTAAAAAAATATATTTTACTATAAATTATAAGGCTACTGTAACTAATTTTCTAGCAAATATTATTATTTTAATATTTAATATTTTTTACTTTAATTAGTATATTTAATTTAAAATTTATTATAAAATTTAAAATGCTAATATAATTATTTTTAGACAGTTATACTTAAATTATTTATATGTTAATACTTGCTAAGTTATATTTAAATTTATTATTTTAATCTAAGTTAAAAAAAAACTTATATTTACTACAATATTGTTTTTTTAATTAAATATAACATAATATTACTAAAGTTTCTAAACTGACAAAAATACTTAACTGTTATAAATTTATAATATAATATATATTATAATATTTAAAATTTTTATATATTATTTTTAAGTATAACTTTTATTTACATTTAATAGATTTTTATTTTATAATACTATAATAAATTTTTAAGTTGTAGATATAAAATTTATAAATTATTTATTTATTATTTTATAAGTTTTAATACATCTTTAAATGACATATAATTTTAGTATAAAAAATTAAATACACATAGATAAAATATACTTTTAGTCATTCAACTTTAAAAATAATAAGTAGCTACTTTTAATTACAACTATTAATCTATATATTTATACTTTTAATATAATAAAATACTTTAATAAAACATTTATATATTATCACTGTTTTATAAATGCATAGAATTTATAATAAATAACTAGTTTGTATCAAGATTATAGCTGTAAAAACAAAAAATATTTGTTAAAAAAATTTTAATTAAATAATTTTAATTAAACTTTAAAGAATAATTATCCAAAAATTTTAAAACTATTAATGTGACAACAATTCTAGGCCTTCAATCTATTCGACCTAGTGATATTGCAATGTACAAAATACCAAAAAGGTTAAAATACAGCTATACCGCTAAAAGCAAATATTTTTAGGTATATTAACGTGATACAAAATTAAAAATATATGCTAAGAATTAACTTGTAAAAAAGTAGGAATAAAAATTACTATATAAAAAAGAAAATCTTTACTGCAGGAGCATCATTCTAACTAAACTAAATAAGAGATTAGTAATCTAGCTAAAAATATGCATACAATTTGATAAATTTAAACACGTTCACCACGTAAGCGACGAGCGAGTTGAATATCCTTAGGTTGGATAGTTACACGTTTAGCGTGGATAGCAGCCAAGTTAGTATCTTCGAAAAGACCAACTAAGTAAGCTTCAGCAGATTCCTGTAAAGCACCGATAGCGGAAGCTTGGAAACGTAAATCAGTCTTATAATCTTGAGCGATTTCACGTACTAAACGTTGGAAAGGTAACCTACGGATAAGTAATTCGGTAGATTTCTGGTAACGACGGATCTCACGTAAAGCAACGGTACCAGGTCTGTACCTGTGAGGCTTCTTTACTCCGCCTGAAGCTGGGGCTGATTTACGAGCAGCTTTGGTGGCTAACTGCTTACGAGGTGCTTTACCACCAGTTGATTTACGTGCGGTTTGCTTGGTACGGGCCATTTTCTTTAAAAAGTTAACTTGTTGAAAATGTTTTTTTCTTCTCTTTACCTTTAAAATTTATTTCCTTTGGACCTAGCAAATCAGTTTTAAAGTGACGTTTGTTAAAAATAGATCAATTTGCAACATTTTTCCCATACTGAATGTGAATTTTGAAGAAAACCAAAGCTTTTTGCGCAGGTTAATCTTTTTATTATTTAAACGATGCTTAAAGAAATAATATATGTCATATGTATACTTATTTTTTAGTATTTAAAAGCGAAATACCCCTTCAAATATATGTAAAGTTTTTAAGCTCTTTATTCTATTTTTGAAAGAAAATAAAATTAGTTAAAAAGATTTATAGCTAAACTAATATTTTTACGTTATAATTTATTAAACTTTTGTTTATAACTATAAAAGGTTTTAAGTTTTAAAGCGATCTATTATATTTTAAAACAATCATTTAAAGATTTAATACCGCTTTTGAGTAATTTCTAGCATTATATTAACTATGTATCTTTAGTGCAAATAAGTTTGAACTAAATACTATAATTGAGCACTAAATAAAACTATCATATTTAAATTTATAGCATAACTCTATTAAAAACTTCTATGAAGAAAGCGATAGATTGAAAAAAAGGGCTTGAAACTACCAGCAAAAAATTTCGAATTCAATAAGCAGCAACAGTTTAAAAATATAAATGCTAGCAAACTATCTACCTTTATTTTAATAGTTGGAAGTAATAAGTGCAATGAACAAAAACCATCCTAGACTTAATAAAGTACTTACGAGCTTTTTTAAGTAGAATAGACGAAAAAACTTAAAAGTAAAGAAATGTGATAGTGTCTAACTTCATTCATTTCAAAAGTTATCTTAATCAACAATCAGTTATTTTTTTTAAAAATATGGATGTTTAATTCAACTTTAGGAAAAAATGATTTTAAATTTAGTCGGTCAAAGTACAATTTAGTTTCAAAGGTCAGATTATAAAGATCTAAATTATCCGAATCCGATTAGCCGACAAAGTTGGTATCTACCATTCTCATTAATAAATCTATAAGAAATAAATTTAAATGAATTAAAGGTTCAAATTAAATTTTGAGTAATACCTTGCTAAAACTAATTTTCAAGTCTCGTTATCTTCTAAAAACTGGTAAAGTTGTACGTTTCCGTTGTTAGCTGGTTAACCGCTATTAATGTCTAGGATATGAGTTAATATAGATATTTTCGACATCACTATTTTTTAATTTAGATTAAGTTGAAACTGAAAATATAGTTTATATTCAGATATTGTAATTTGTGAGTGACGTAGACTTTTCTTATTTGGATAGTAAATGTAGTACCCAATCAAAAGTGTAAAATATTGGGATTCATTTACGATTTTCTACTTATTTTATAACCGAATAAAATTATAAATGTAAAAAATTTCTCCAGAGTGCTTTTTGATGCATAAAAAAAATCAGGAAGCAAAATCAGATTAAAAAACAACTAAACAACAAAATCAACTCAGTAAATTTCAATCTCAATCCCATGGCGAACAATACGGGACAGGCCCAACAACATCCTCAAGCGTATGGGAACGCACTTCAAAACCTTAACCCTCGCTTACTGGACGACCAGATATACAGATCTTCAATGAACTATGGTTTGATCTTGGATCTTAATGTAATTCCTTTGTCCAAACCATCAGACTGGCCACCTGAGCAGATATTTTGCCAAACACAACTAAGTATAATTCAAACAGTAGTGAGAAACTTTAGTAGTGCTGTCATAGGTAATAAGCGGAAGAATAATCTATATGAAATAGGATTTAAGACTGAAGCCGATCTCTTTGAAGCTTTGGAGAGGAAAGTCCAGGTAAACGGTATTGAAGTTAAATTAGTTCGCTGCTATCATCATGACGATAACTTTATGTTAATTCGTCTATCAGGTATTCCAGGCGATACAGTTGGTCCTGAATTAGAGACTCAAATATTTGAGCACTACTCCAGATATGGAAGAGTTATTAAAGCCAAGCATTTAAAAGATTGTGATGGTACTGGCTTATGGTCCACTAAAGGCTACGTCATAATTGATCCACTTAAAGAAGTGAAGGATGACCCTAGCAGCATCCCTAGTGCTATAGTTCTTGATGGCAGAACTGTACTTGTAGACCCAGAAAAAGTAGAGGTGTGCTGCTTTCGCTGCAAAGTAGTAGGACACATTGCCAGAGAATGCATACAAGGAAGACATGTACATACAATGGATACTCCACCTACTAGTCAACGGAGATGTAGGGAAGGAACAGTTGTCTCCCTGTCTGAAAAAAGTGCTGCATCCCATGAATGCATACATGCTGATTTGGAATTTAGAAAAAGGCATCAGTTAGACCAACAGCAGAATACACAAAAGGTGCCTCTAGATAATTTGGAGCATGACCACTCCAGCCCAAATGATGGAAATGCAAAGGAAAATTGCTCCAGTTCAATAAATAACACAGGATTACCTGATGTAACTGTTAATCAGTTACAACTAACTCCACTAACAGCTTCACTAAAACAATGTAAAACAACAAGCAGTCTAGCTAACATTAAAAATATTACTACTAATACAACTATAACAAACAATGTCTCTGTAACAACTGAATCTCTATACTTACGGGCTGACACCCCAAATAATAATTTATCTGATACATATGATACCGATAGCCTTCATATAGCAGCTTCACAACCTTCTAGAAATACTGCTAATATTTTAAAGCTGAAAGCTTTATCAAAACAAGGAAATACAGATTCAAATTTTAACTTACGTAGTAGCAGGTCTAGAGGTCTTTCTCAACTCTATAGCCTCTAAAGAATAAATATCTATGTTTTCAATAAATATTTGCTCTTTAAATGCACGTGGTTTTAATGTAATAACTAAAAGGCTTTCAACTTACCATTGGTTCTACTTGGGCTAGTAGAAGGTTGATTTATTGGTATTACAGAAACTTTGCTTTGGTAAAGATAATAACTATATGATAGATAAAGAATTTAACTTTTCCACTAGTCTCTGGATAAAGAAAGTTGGGTAGTTTATTAGAAATTATTTGATTCAGTATTTAGACTACAAAGCTATAGATAATGAAAAAAGAATACTATATATATATAATTATCTTATAAGATAAAAATAAGCTTAATTAATATATATACTCTTGCAAAAAAGTAAGAAAGGTTTTTATTTTTTAACAAGCTAGTACAATTAACTGTCAGAGGTAGATATATTAATTAGAAACTAAAATTTATATTTAGCTATATCAACTAATAAATATTCTATTATATTTATAGCTTTTAAGAATTAATAGGTATTTAAGAAAACTATAACATAATTGCAATTTACTGATGTAGATACTAAGTATATAAACTAGAATTTAAATATATTAAACTAATAGCTTGATTTAAATAAATTTATAAATTAGTTTATAAATTAACTGTATATTTTGAAAATTGTAGTTAATTTAACTTTATTAAAATTTTAAATATTGATTTTCTTTTATTAATATAGATTATCATTTACTTTTAGCTATATTTATTAATATAAATTAGTTATTACTAAATTACATCTTATATTTATTTACAGATATTTAAAAAAATACTAATTAAAAATGGAAATTAAATAATTTTATATATAATTAAACCTATTTTTTATTTAATTCTTTATATTTAAGAAAAAAGTTTTAAATTAAACATAACTATAATATATATATATTTAGTATAATTAAAAAGAATATATAGTTTAAATCTTATTTAAAGCTTATTATTAATTAATTTTATTATTTAAATAGTAATATAGCTAAAATAAGGTAAATAATTAAATTATTTATAGTAAAATTATTAATAAAAAATAATACAACTTTATTCTTAGCTAGTTAATTTAAAATAATATTATTAAATTTTAAAATATTTAAAACAGTTTTTAATTATTACTAATAAAAGCTTTACTTTTATATATTAAAAAAAAATTATAATAAAGTAGATTAAATTTTTTAAAAAAAAAGAATAACTTACTTTATTGTTTTTTCAAATTTATAAATTATATTAATACAAAAGTTAGTAATAGTACTAATAATATATAATATTTATAAATAAACTAAAAATATATAAATTATTTAAAAAAATTAATAAAGTAACCTTTTTTTTATTATATTTACTAATAATTTAATTATAATAAATATTATATATTAATATCTAATTTATATAAATTTTCTTTTTTAATTATATTTAGTTTATATAAATATAAAAAACTAAAGTTATATTAATAAAGCTTTAAATATTTTAAAACTACATCTTATAATAAAAAATTTTTAATTTTTTAATTTAAATACTTTATTTATACTTTTTAAGTATATTTACTGCTAAAAAATTTAATTTTTATTATAGATATAAATTAACTCTTTTCTATATAATTTATTTAACTTTACTAAAAAAATAATAAATATAAACATTAATATTTTTTTTATTAAATTATTCTTATTATTTTATTTTTAGTTATAATAATATTAATATTATATTAGTTTTTTGCTTTATATTTATAAATATATTTTTTATTTATAA
>JAWQFY010000036.1:0-74478 GCA_037055185.1 Capillidium rhysosporum
ATTTTTATCTCAATTTAGAATAAATTTTTCTATAAATAATATTAAGTTTTATTTTCAAGTTATGAGTATATTTTTCCTTTTTTCTGTAATTGTTCATTTAACAATTGGATAGATTTATTTGGGTGAATCAGTCAATAAAAAAAGTTGGATATATTTTCTTTTAACTATAGCATCAATATTAACAATAATATTTATTAACCATAGTAGAGATTAAAATAAAATATTCATATACCTTGAATATAAACACTATCTTTTTATATTTTTTATATTTATATTATATATAAACTATTAAGTATATTAATATATTTCTGATTTTTTTTAAATTTTAAAATAATAAAAAGCTTAAACCAAATATGTTATATGTTATTATCTATTTTTAAATTAGTTTATTTTCAAATAAATTTTCTATAATAAATCTAGTTTAAGAAATCAAAAATGCTATTATCTTTAACTTTAATAAATATTATTTTTTAAATTACTTTTTATAATTTTTAGTTAATTAGTATAATACTTTTATTATATTGTATTCTTATTAAAAAATATATAATAAGTATACTAACATTTTTAAATTTTAGTTATAAATAACTAGTAATAAACTATATTTATAATAATATAATTTTATATTATAAAATAATTTTATTAAACTTTTAATTTATAAATACTAGTATAGTATTTTAATATCTATTATATGTATATATATTGTTAAATTACTTTAAGTATTGTTATTCTAATTTTTAGAATATTATAGATATACACTATTTTAGTTATTAATATATATTTTATTATTATATATTTTTATATTTATTTAAACTATAATTTATAATTCACTATTTTTAAGCTTAGTATTTATAGTATTATAGTATAAATTTACAAATAATAATAATAATTAGCTTTAAAATAATTATATTTAAATTTTATAGCATTATAATATAAATTTACAAAAAAAAATTAGCTATTAATTTTTTAATATACTTAAATATTTATTTATTATATATAAATATATTATTTTATTAATTTTAAGTATTTTTATTTATTTATATATAGATTTATTAGCTTTTATTATTTTATTAAGTTAATTTTAAAATACTTTTATATCTATATTTATATATTTTGAATTTTAAAGTTTTTACTATATATATAATTATTAATATAAGATTAATTAATATAATAAATACTATTTATATAAATAAAATATTAATTAATTTTTATTTAAAAATCTTAAAAATTTTTAAAATTTAATGTATTTAGGTTTTGATTAACTAAATATATACTATTTATTTAGTTTTATATATATTTAAAAATTAAAGTACTCTTTTAATATTTAATTTTATACTTTATAGCTTATAACTATAAACTTTAAGCTTTAACTACTTTATTAAAATTATATAGCTATTTTTAAGTTTTTTTAAATTAGCTTTACTAATATTTTACTTTTTTATATAGTAAAAAAGCATATTTAATATAAATTTATAAATTATTAGTATATTTTTATATATTTTTAATTAAGTTAAAATTTAAATTATATATAGTTTTTTACTATATAAAACTTATTAAAAAGCTTAATGCTAATATTTTATATACTTAATATATTTTTTAACTTTAAAACTATATTTTAAACTTATATTAACTATTTTAATAATATGTTATTATATTAAAGCAGAGCTTTAATACTTTTATAAGGCTTTTAAAATTTTTATTTTTATTTTTACTTAAAAATTTATTAAAAAAATTAAAATATAATTTTATATACTTTATAATATATAGTATTATAAAAATATATTCTTTTTTTTAATAGTAGAAAAAAAGTAGCTTTAAATATTAAAAAATATATATATATTAAATTTATTTAATAAAACTAAGTAAATTAAGCTAATACTTTAGCTATTTTAAAATTTAAAATATTAATCTAAAGTAAAGCTTTAAAGTTTATAATTTTATAGTTTACTTAAACTAATTATAAATGTTAAATATTTGTATTTATATAATTTAAATAAATACTTTTTATATTTTCTTTTAGTAAAAGTTAAATAATTAACTAAATTTATACTTTTATTAGCTTTAATTATATAATTATAATATATAAATAGTAAGATTTTTTAATATATATTTAATATTTATAGCTTATAGCTATAGATATAAAATTTTTGTAATAATTTATTTACTTTTATATTATTTTATTTACTTAAGTAAAATATAAGCTATAAATTTTTATTTTTAAATTATATAATTTTTTCAAAATTTTAATTTATATAATATTTATTTTAACTTTTTATTGTTATATAAAAATATAACTTTTTTAATTAATTAATTAAACTATTTATACTTTTTTAATATTTATATATTTATGTTTTTTTTTAATTTAATATTTTTTAGTTTATATTTAAAATTAAATAATTTATAGATTTTAATAAATTTATTTTTTATAATATAAGTACTATTAAAAAATAATTCTATTTTTTTAGCATTACTAAATTAGCTATATTAACTTTTAATTTAAATTATAATTTAATGTAAATAATATAATAAAAATTACTATTATTATTTTTAGCAACTATTTTTAAAAAAATTATATTTAAAATATTATTAAATTTAAATTTATATAAAATCTTAATAAAATTTTAAAAACTTAATATATTTTACTAATTATTATATAAAAAATAAAAATTTTAAAAAGTAAAGTGAATATATAGTAGCTAATAATATTATTAATATTGTATTTTTAAAAAGTTTATATTAAATATATTTAAATTAAAAAAAACCTATTATAATAACTTTTGAAAAAATTATATTTATATTAAAGTACTTTTTTAATATTTAATTTTATAATATTAAGCTTTTTTTACTTTATTAAAATTATATAGCTAAAAATTATATACTTTTAAAAGCTATTTATAAACTTTTTAAATTAGCTTTACTAGTATTTTTTATAGTTTTTATAGTTTTGCAAATCTTTTTCTACTTATATAAAAAATATACTTAATATAATTTATAATATTTTTTTACTATATAAAAAAATATTAAGTATAATTTTAAAGAATTTTTTTAATATTATATATATATTATATATAGCTTAAGCATTTTTAATTATATTAAAGTTTAAAATAAATGTAATATTAAGGTAAAGCTTTAGTATATTAAATTAGCTTAATAAATTTTTTTAAATAGTTAGTATATTTATAAAGTATTTTTTTAAAACTATTTTAATAATATAGTATAGTATTAAAATATAGACTTAGTACTTTACTTAGCTTATAAATTATTTAACTTTATAAATATTAAAATTTTTTCTTAGTTATACTATAAAAAAATAGCTATTAATATCTAAAAGTTTATTTAAATTAGATTTACTTTACTATATAAATTAAATTAAGCTAATATTTTAGTTATTTTAAAGCTATACTTTAATATACTATAATTTTATTACTTATTTAAATTAATTGCAAAATTATATACTTTTTATATTTACTTATTATTTAAAATATATTTAAATAATAAAAGCTAAATATTTAATTAAAGTATTAATTTTTTCAATATTTATTTATAATATTTTTATAATAATATACTTCAAAAACTATAAATAATAGCTAATATATATAATTTAATTATATTTATAAAGTAAAAAAAACTTAATTTTTAATTTTATTTTAGTCTTTTTAAAATTAATAGTAAATAACTAAGTTAATTTAAAAATAAGCATTAAGTATTTAATTTATTAAAAAAATTTTAAATGTTATAAATTATAAAAAGATTATAAATAACTAAAAAAAAATTAGTTAAAAACTTTAGAATTATATTAAATAAATGCTAATATATATATTATCTATTTAACTTTATATATATATAAAAGCATATATATTTTAGCAAATTTTACTAAAAATTATTAAAAAAATAAGTTAACTATAAAGTAGCTAATATACTTTTATTAGTATATATCTTTTTAAAACTTAAATATTTAAAAGGAACTTATTTATATTTTAATTTTTTTTTATAATAAAAAGCTATAAATACTTAAACTTATAGCTATAAACTTTAACTATTATAATAAAACTTATAAATATAGATTGTAAATTTCAATAAGTATTTATAAATTTTATAAATTAGATATGTTAGTATTTTTTATAAGGTATAGTTTTATAAGTTAAGTATTTTTACTAAAAATTTATAAATTATTAATGTTTTCTACTTTTATATAACAGAAAAAGTAAAATAAACCTTTTATAAATTATTTTTTTAGTATTATATTATATATTATATATTTTTGAACTTTATTTAAAAGCTTTTAGTAAAATATACTAAAATTATAGCAGTTTGCTATAATTTTTTTACTTTTTATTATACATATTATAGTTATATATTTTAAAAAATCATCTATAACTTATAAAAAATATAAGTTTTTAACTAATATTATACTTTATAAGTTTAAAATGTAATATTTATTAGATTTTAATGTAGAATTTTTTAATTTTTATATAAGTATTAATATATATTAAATTCTAAAATATAAATATTAGCAAAGTTTTTATATGTAATGTGCAGTATACTACTAAATCTACATATAAGTTTGCTTTGTAATTTAAATAAATTTCTAAGTAAATTTAAATTTAATAAAGTTTTAATAGTTAATAAACAAACTCCAATTTTAATTGATCTGAAACAAAAAACTTAATTGGTGGTTAATTTTTAAGAACTAAAATTTGTACCTATATACTACCAAAATGAAATAGACCATATATATACAACTACATTTAAATCATAGATATATATTCTAGTATAAAATTAAATAAACGTGGATGTTCTCTATTGTGGAGATACATCCTGGGGTTTACTGCTTAGTATTTTTTAACTAAACTCTACTTTCTTTCAAAAGATATTTAATTTAAATAGAAACAGCGTTTGGAAAACGGTTCTAGAATCCTTTATATATGTTTTTACTTTAGCAAATAAATGAATGTGATTTAAAATATGTGATGCCATTTGATTTATTGAAGTACCTTATACAGAACTTGCAATAAAGCTTTTAAAAAACTAAAAATAGATAGCCGTATCTCTTACAGCACAACGATATCATAGTTTGCTAGTACAAAAGCAGGTTTTAAACTCAATTTGCGATGCTAATAATGGATGTGTGAATAGCCAGGTTAAGCAAAGACCCCCTTTAGGATATTTAAATTAATAATTTATACTTTCTTGAATTTAAATTGTTCAGGCAAACGACTCCACAAAATGAGCTACAGGTTTTCGAAACTATAAATGATGGGGCAAACCAAACTGAAAGTAAAAGTTATCCTTTTGCGTTAGACTAAGTTAAACTACGAGATATTATTAGCAATTTTATCTTATTCTTTTATTCTACCGCATCAATTATGCAGCAAGTTTGGTAAAAAAGCCATGTTTTTTAGCAAATAATAATCAGCCAGTAAACTCAATGCTAAAATTATGTAATTATAGCTGGAAGCGAATTCTATGAATAACGGAGAATGACGTTATACTTCAGGTGGATAAGTTATGAGTTTACAACTCTTAGTAAAATATCACAAACTGAAATTTACTTTAAAAACTTTTTAAATTAGAAGAAACTAATTTGGTTTAAAATGTCAAGCCACTTCAACCATCGCTCGATGGCACCAACCAGCGCTCCGAGCAGATTAGGCGACCTACTAGATGCTGTAAAGACTGAATACGAAACGTTAACACAAGATTTATCCCATTTTAAACTACAGAGAGACGAATTTGAGCATAAAAGTAAGGTGCTGTTATACCGCTTACTAATTAGAAATAGTTTCAGCACAAATTAATGAGATGTCTGCTTTTCAGCAAAATGTTTTTGAGCTAGAAAGAAATCATCAAAAGATTAAACAGAGGTTTTACTATTTATTTTAAATTTAGCTAACATAAGTAGCTATGAAGAAGAAATTATGCGACTTCGTCGTGAACTTGAGCAGAGATCTGGTCAACCAACAGGTGGACCTTCACAACATCCACTACCAAATATTGGACATGGGCCTTCAAGCCTTTTTACAAATATTGTTGGTGGACCTCCTCAACTTATCGATCCTGCTCAAGGTCAACAACCCCAATCCCATTCTTCGTTCCCACCTACTAGTAATCCAAACAACACTCATCCGTATTTAAATGGTGGCCCACCAGGAAGCCAGGCCTTGAATCCTATTTCTTCACAGATTCCTCCCGGTGGGCAGGACATGCATTTACCAAAGCGACTACGATCTGATTCCCAAGTAGGACCGCTTCCTGCCATTCAATCCGGAGGTGGATCTCTCCCTCCCGGTTATAACAACAATTCAAACCATCCCCCAAGTTCTCACCTTCCACCTGGTATGCATCCGCTCCAAAACCCGAATATGCAAGGTGCATTTTATACCAAATAAATACTAATATGTTATTTTATACAGGTGGCAATAAATTAGTTAAAGTATTAGCTTTATTAGAATGTTGCTGACTATTTTTAGATACCCCCAATGCAATCCCAGCTAAATACTCCTGGTCCCGAACACCCTGGTCAACATTTAGGATTATCAACAGGTATGGGACCCGGTGGTTTAGCCAAGCGTAAGAACGGTGATAATCCACCACAGCCACAAAATAGTGGAAATTCTAGTCGTCCACAAACCAGGCACTCACCTGGTCCACCTCAAAGTATCATTTCGACTAATCCATTAGCCAACGGTATTTCCGATTTGGATCCCGATACTATTCCACCTCAGCTTAAGAGAGAAGGAGGCGATTGGTTTGCTATGTAATTAGAGTTAAAAACGATGCTTAACAACTCCTATTAGATTCAACCCTAAAGTCCAACGTGTATTAAACGTTGAATTAGTTAGCACTCTTGATCACAATAGGTATTAGTTAACTTAATATGTACTAACTTCTATAAGCGTCGTATGCTGCGTCCGTTTCAGTAACGATGGTAAATACCTTGCTACTGGTTGTAATAGAACCGCTCAGATTTATGATGTTACTACGTCACAGAAGATTTGGTAGTTTATTTGTATTTTAATCGACTAATTTTTTAGTGTTCTTGTTGATGATTCAGTTAACAAAAATGACGATCTTTACATCAGGTCAGTCTGCTTCAGTCCTGATGGAAAGTATTTAGCTACTGGTGCTGAAGATAAACTTATTAGAGTAGTTGTACTTTTGATTATATTTCTAACTTTACTTAGATTTGGGATATTAAGAAAAAGTTTATTGTCCATCTTTTCCAGGGGCATGAGCAAGATATCTACTCCTTGGATTTCTCCCGCGATGGAAGATTCATTGTGTCTGGATCTGGTGATCGTACTGCTCGATTATGGGATATGGAAACCCGTAAATGTCTTTTCACTTTAGACATCGACGACCACAGTGCTAAAGACGCTGGCGTAACTTCCGTAGCGTTAAGCCCAGACAGTAGATTAGTTGCTGCTGGTTCTCTTGATAGGCTGATTCGAATTTGGGATGCCACAACTGGTCAACTACTTGATAAATTAGAGGGTCATAAAGACAGTGTTTACTCAGTTGCCTTTTCTGCAGATGGTACATAATTTAACCCAATCGTGACATTTAAACTTTTGTAGGTAAAACTTTATGTTCCGGCTCTCTGGACAAGACCCTCAAAGTTTGGGAACTTGGCCATTTCAACCGTAACTCAAGTAGCTCCAAGAACGCCACCTCCGTATGCCGTGCGAACTTTGTCGGACATAAAGTAAAATTGCTAGCTTGTACTATACTCATACACATTATTTTAGGATTTCGTTCTTTCCGTAGCCTGTTCTCCATGTGGCAATTGGGTAGTCTCTGGTTCGAAGGACAGGGGCGTCCAATTCTGGGATCCTAGAACGTCTCAGACCCAATTCATGCTTCAAGGCCACAAAAACTCAGGTACAGTACATTCATATATTACCTAACCATTTGTTAGTTATCTCCGTTGCACTTAGTCCTGCAGGTAGACTTTTCGCCACTGGTTCCGGTGACTGTAGAGCTCGTTTATGGAGTTACGAGAACTTACCCTCGAGTAAATAAACCATACTCGCGACCTATCTTACCATAGTTTTACCTACCTCTTAAAAGCGTACCTTTACCACATAACCTCTCCAAGTTTCCATCTTCATGAACCGTTTTTCACCCTTTAGTCAACTCAAAATTTTAGTACCTCAACCATTAATTTTGGTAAACTTGCCCTAAAATATTGCTTTGTTGGATACACATTATAACAACTCCTAAAACAATCTTCCTTCCTCTTATAAAAACTTATTTAGTTTTTGCACAATGTTTCTTTGATGTGATTATAACTTTCAATCTTTTCTAACAAGAACAGTGCTTAAATACAACATAACTTAGTATTATATTTCAGTTTAGTAATCAGATTTTGTTTATAATGTAAAATCATCCCAGCAGGATAGATGCAATAGGATTATTCATTGTTTAAAACCTAATACCTCTTTGGTGAACTTTTTAAGAGAGACCAAAAGCATAGTAGAGACTGCATCTCAACAATAAATTTTATTTTTTTATCAACATTAAAAACATAATTTTGGCTGTATATTTAATAAAGCATATTTAGAAATTCAGTTTAACTTTAAAAAAGGTAGGCAAATTAAATGCCTATTTGTATTTATTAAGAATTTTTTACTGCTGTTAGATTTGCCCTTGGGTTTTGGAGTAGGGCTGCATTAGTAATAGCTTTTTAATTAGTATAGCTATTCTTTTTAATTTATAAAAACTATAATTATAGCTTAAACTTAGTAGTATAGTCTACAATAGTAAATTTAAATTTAAATGTTTATTTATAATTTTTATTAAGTAAACTAATATTTGTAATTTGATTTTAAAATTTTAAAATTTTAAAATAAAAATAGTTTAGTTAGAGAATAAAGGTTTAATAATAATTTTACTGATAGAATTTTAATCTAAAATTTGCTATTTAGAATAGCTAGTAGTTTAAAGTAAGTTATTAGTATATATTAGTAGTATAAATAGTTGTTTTTTTAAAATAAATTATATTATATTAATTTAAAAAATTATAATTCAATTATTTAAAAAAAAACTATTCTAATTATTAATATAAAAAAATGTCAGATTTTTATATTTTAAATTAATGAAAATAAATAAAAAGTAAAAATATTAAACTAAAAATAAAAGTAGTAATTATAGTAACTAAATTTGAAATTTTTATTACTAAATAATATTAGATTAAAAAATAAGCTATATAGTAAAAAATTAAATTAAATAGATTTTAGTTAACTAAAAGGTTTTTTTTTAAAAAAGTAGTACTACTTAAATTATAAATAGCAATAAAAACTATTTTAAATAAAAATATATATAAGCTATAAATATATAATAATAAAAAATTAATTTTTATTTTTATTTTTATTTATTTTTAATACTTTTTATTAGTTTTAATTTTTTTAATATATATTTTTTAATAGTATTTATTTTAATAAATAGTAAAATATTAGTCAAATTCTAAAAATTAAATTATTAATAAATAGTAGCTTATAATAATTATTTAAAATATTAATTTTTTATATAATATTTTACTTTAAAAAATAATATCCTTATATATTTTTTAAAATATAGCTAAGCTATTAATATTTTACTTTTAGTGAATTTATCTAATAAATTAGCTTTTTCTTTAAAAAATATATATTAATTTATAATAAAAAGATTTAATAAAATTATATATATATATTTAAAAATATTAAAATAAATACTATACTTTATTTAAAAATTAAGCAAAATTTTTAATAATTTTAAATTTTAAATATAAATTTAACATTTTAAAATATATAAATTTGATTATTAAAAAAGGTAAAATATAGTTATTTTTAAGTTTTAATTATAAAAATAAAAATAGTAGTTATAAAAAATTAGTAAGTATATTATTATACTAAATTAATTAATTAATACTAATATTTAATCTAATTAATAGCAAATAAATTTAAAGACTTTTGAAAATACAAGTTTAAAAAAGCATTTATTTTATTAAATATTTAGAAATATATATTTTTTATAAGTTTAATATTTTATTATATTAACTTTTTAATATTAACTAAATCACTATAAATTATTATTTTTAATAGTTTACAATTTATTAATAATATTTCAAATTATAAATATTATAATATACAAATATTTTAATTTTAAGTATTTTTTAGCAAGTATTATTATAAAAAGTTTTGTAATTATTAGTAGCTATTAATTTATAAATATTATATTTTTAATAGCTTTTATATTTTTTATTATAAAATGCCTAATTTAAATAACTTTTACTATATATGTATATACTGAATTTATAGATATTACTTATTAATTTTCTGGAATATTTTAATATAATATATTATTTAAATATTATAAAAAGTTAATTACTAAAAAATATTTTAGTCTTTAAAACATTAGAAGATATTAAAGTTAGCTCTTTTTAAATTTTATTGGATAAACTAAAAAATATATTGAATTACAAAAGTAAAATAACAAATTATTTAAACAATAAATTTAAATCTTATATTTATAAAATAAATAGTAAATTTAAAAGAAAATAGTATAACTTAACTATATAGTAATAATAACTTTAGATAAGAAAGTTATAGTAAAAGCTTTTTTTACAAGATTATTTATACAAAGAAATTTTAAACAAAAATTTTTAAGAATTTATAATTTATTAAACTAGATAAATTCTAGAAGCCAATGGGTTTATTTTAATAAAAACTATTAATCCATAATTTTTTTTTTTTTTAAAATCTTGCTTCACATTTTTAATTGATTTAGCCTCAATAGATTAACTAATAGAAGATATAACCTATTTCACTCTAAATTGGTAGTTATTTAAGCTTATACATTTAAAATATTCTTAAATCGAACAATTACAATTTAGTAGTTTAATATCAAAATCTACTGCCTTATATTAGGAAACCGAAGTATAGATTATATAAATAATGGACTTGAACTTGATATACTCTCCTATAAAACTTTAAAATATTATGCAAGTGATAATAAACCATTAAAAAACTTTTTGTTAGTCGAAGGGGTACTTTTGTTTGTTCAATTTTAAGCTATTCTTGATCTCTGAAGTAAAAAGTTAACTTTTTCAAGCTTAGCTGCAAAATAAAGGAATATTTAATTTATTAAGGGAAAATTTAATATTTAAATGGAATTTAAAATTTATTAAATGTTGGAAGGTGAACTATGATCTAAAAAATCATTCCAAATTCATATTTCATTTGATCTTTAAGAAGCAAATCTAAAAAGATGCAACCAAATTTGTTTTTAAAATTTACCAAGCAATCCAAAAACAATAAATAAACTAAGTTCTTGTAAGTTATAAGACAAATTAAGTTCGAACTATTCCACTTTCAACTTAACAATTTTAAAAAACATCCAAGAATGCGGCATATATATATAATACTAACTTTTCTATTGGTACTCACAGTAAAAGTACGAGCTGACTATGATAATGGTAACCATACTCTTCATCACCATAATCAATTCATAAATTTTAATTTTTTAGACTGTCTCGATTCAAGCTCTTGCGGAGTGTTAGATATGACAAAATGTAACTGCGAGCCTGGATTTAAATGTTACCAAGTGGAGCGAACATGCTTCGAATGTCCAAAAATAAAATGTACAGAGGAAGATAACATAAGTGATAAAGTACCTGTAATAGCGAGCTCAGTAGTAGGTGGAGTAGTTTTGTTAGTTTTGTTAATAGCTGGTATACTTTATTATCGAAATAAAGAGGAGATAACGCAACGGGGAGGTGTAGTAGACTATATCAAATACCGTACGAAACGAGATTCCTTTTTGAAATTAGTAATATTTTATTATCTCAATTTGTACTGAACGGACTACTTTTTTATATTTTATTTTGTTATTTAGCGGTCACCTGATGAAAATGATCTTTTAGATAGGCGAAGTTCACAAGGCTCACGCATTTCCCATATACGAAAGGACAGTAGATCTTCGATGTTTCTCACTGCCAAACCCGAAAACTTTAAACTACACTCCCAACCTAAAGTATTGTACATCGACGCCAATGACAACGACACTAACTTAGAACCTTACCCAGGTACAGATACTGAAATGGAAGATGAAGTCGAAACGAACTTAAATATGGATACGAATTTTGACAACGATTTCGGGTTCGCTACCGAAGTTCAAGTCAATTCAAGACATAATCCACCTGCTATAGTCCCCGCCCATTCTGTTCAAGTTCTGGATAGTATCGAAGAAGCTAGTACTAACTTTCCTTTTACTACTCAAATCTTCCACACTCCTGAAGTTAGTAAACAAGTTAAAGTTAACTTGGTAGACCAACCTTCTGACAATGTTTTTATTCAAAAACAGTAAAATTACATATATATTGTCTATTTGGATAGTTGTATTTTTCATTATTTGTTGTTTACAATTTTACTAATTCTTTAGCTTGACTTTATTCAACTTTATAATAGAATAGGAAGCACTTTATAAACAGTTCGAATTTTATCTTCTCTATCCATTACCTTTCTCTTATATTTTATAACAATCAAATAATAAATTGAATAAATAAAATAACTTTTGATAGAAGTTTACTGTATCTTTTCACCAATACAAACACCTGAATACTTTGTTATACGTGGTAAGACTTTTATGGATAAAATTTTCTCCTATATATTTTTAAAATATTCTCAGTGGTGACACCAACTCTTACATTATCTTTCACTAATTTTTTTAGTCCAAAACAGTATCAAAATCAGTGTAATTATTGTTAGTTTAATCTTAGATGCTTAATTTTTTTATAAATATTTACTTCTTTATATAGAGGTATATTTATAAGAACTTTTATACATTATAACCAAATCAAAATTTAGGTAAATATAAATAAAACCTTTGCTTAATATATTTACTACTTTAAATTATTAATAATATTAAAATAAAGTTGGTATTTTTAATTTTATTAGGCTTATTTGATATAATTTATATCTATGGTTATTTGTACAAAAATATAGCTAAATTTTGAATTTAGTTTTAATGAAAAAAGTTTTCAAAATAAATATATATACATTTATATACTATTTAGCATTTATATTTATTTATTTTATATTAGATAGTTTTTATTTAAATTTTTAACATAATCAAGTATAAAATAAATACTAATTTAGAATTTAATGTTAGACAAAGTTAGAATAGTATATAATTTTTATTTAGTTTAGTATTAATAATACTAATTAGTAATATAAAATAGTAATTTTAAAATTTAATATTTAAAATGTTAAAACTAATAAAGATTTTAACAACTAATATTATAAAATAAATTATTATTTGTTAATTACCCAAGTTAGTTTAGTTGCTATTAAGATAAAAACTAGCTAAATTAATAGATTAAAATACTTATTTTTATAAGCTTAGTAGCTAAAGCCTATAATTTTAAGTATAGCTAATTATATTTATAGATTTTAATTTTTAATTCTATATACTTAGTATGAAATTAATTATAAATTTATAAAAATTTAATATACTTTTTTATATTTTATTTTTTATATTTTTTAAATTTTAAGCTTTTAATTATTAATTTTTTATATTATTATCTTAATAACTTTATATAAAATTTAAGATAAATGCTAATACTTTTAAATATTTTTTTAGAATTTTCTACTTAGTATTTTAAAATAAATATATATAAATATAAAATAATACATTTATTAATAATAATATAGTTTACTTATTATATATAGTTAGTATTTATTAAAATTAGATATATAGTTAATATTTATAATTATTAGTTATTAAAATTTATAATTTATAATTTGAAATAAATAAATATATTATAAAAATTCTATATTTATTAAACTTGTATTTATTTTTATAATAAGTTTATAAAAATATAATTTTGTTTGTTTTAAAATAAATTTAGTTTATATTTAACTTATTTTATTATTTAAAGTAAGTTAAGCTAGTATTTTAGCTATTTTAAAATTTAAAGTAGTATAGTAAGATTTTAGCTTTAATATTTTAATATTTATTTAAACTAATTATAAATATATTTATATATTTACTTATTTTTTATATATAGTTTAAAAATAGATACTTATTTATACTAATTTTTATAACTGCTAGCTTAATTTTCTATTACTATATTTATTATACAAATAGAATATAATTAGTAATCTTTTATTTTTATTTTTGCTTTTTTATTAATTTAATTTTTAAAATTAAAATTATTTACTTTTAAACTAATATATAAAGTAATTTTATAAAATAGTATATATTATATATAAAAATATTATAGTAATTAGTATTTTTTATTTATAAAGTTTTTACTAATTATAGCAAAATAATTTATTAGTTAAATTAAAACTATTATAAATATAATTATTTTTAAAACACTATTATTATTTTTTTTAATTTTAAACTATTTTAATTAGCTAATTTTACTTTATTATTAAAATTTTAGATTTTTAAAATTTTAAAAAACATTAATTAAAAAACTGTATAAATTATTTTTTTTAACTTTTTTAAAATTTTTATAGTTTATTTTACTTATAACTTTAAATTTAAACTTATTTATTTAAATAAACTAGCTATATATTAATTTATTTTACAATTAATTAAATAGCTTAAAATTTATAGCTATTTTTATTAAACTAATTACTTGATATTTAGTAAGTTTTTTACTATTATTTTAAAAAAAAGATATACTAACTAATATAAAAAAAGCTTTTTATTTAAAAGTTAAAGGTTAAAATAAAATAAATAAAAAGTATTTTTTAATAAAAAAGATAAAAAATTAATATAGCTTATTAAAAAAAATTTAAGTAATAAAAAATTTTAAAAATATATTTATTTACAAAAATTTAAATTTAGTAAAATAACTAAATAATTAAACATTTAAATTTAAATTTATTATTTGTTTTAACTAGTTTAAATAAGATGTTAATATATTAATTTTCAATAATTTATTATATATTAGCCTATTTATAAACATAAAATACTTTGTATAATTATATTATAAAACTAAATTATTAAATATTTTTATAATAAAACTAAATTTTTTCCTTTTTACATAAATAAGACCTTTTACTAAATTGCTATAGTATATATAGATAGAATAAAAAGTAAATGCAAAACTAAAATAATTTATTATTTTTATAAAATAAGTTAATATAAACTAAATATTTCTACTAATCTATTGACACAAGCTTATTTATTTATAGAACACCATTTTGCTAATATGTATATATAAAGGTTAATTTTGTTATCTGATGGCACAAAAAAGTTTGTCCTTTTATACATTTCATTGTTTAAGCGAAGTTTAGTTTCTGTGATTAAAGGGTTAATAAATTTCTTCATTTCTGAGTTTTGGTTTGATTGATCAAATATAACATCTTCTAGATTCGGGTGAAGTTAGAAATTGAACCTTTAACTTTCTTCCGATTGGAGCAATTTTAATTCAGTTTAGCCTCTAACTTTCAACATCAGATCGTTTAACTTATAAATTTTAATTTATTGTGGGGTGCGGATTTGGGAATTATGGTTATGGTTAGGTTTCTGATTAGTAAACAATGCAAAAATTAGTTTTAAAGCACTTTTATTGGTTGATTTTTAAATTTAATTTAAAAATAAAGGAATCAGATCAAGAGTTTATAAAGTGACAGAGTAGTAACAACGACACTACAGGCCTAAAAGTTTCTCAATAACAGTTTCAAGTTTGTAAGGTACACTAATTAATATTTTTATATAGTAGCTAGTTAATAAAGTAAGAAAAACTGAATTGTAATTTCATTCTAATCCTTTTGGTTTTTTTTTTTTTTTTTTCAAATAAAGGTATGACTGACGTGACAAAATCAGAAGCAGCTAACCAACTTACCGGATTTACGATAAAGACACCATCAGTACCATCGGAAACAGTAGAGCGTTACAGACGTGTATTTCAAAAGTATGCTAGCCATACCACTGAAAATGAAAGTTTCCTCACAAAAGAAGATTTCATTAGTGCTATAACCCCATTTGAAGATTACACCCATATAAAGCGTTCTCAATATGGTATACTTTTTAGTTTAGCAGACACTTCCCGTCGTAATTTACTTTCATTTACCGATTTTGTGGTATTTGAAGATCTGTTATCTAAGCCAGATGCAGAATATTTAATAGCTTTCAAACTTTTTGATATCGAAAATAAAGGTAAAGTTTCGATAGCTAACTTTAAGAAAGTTCTATCGGCTAATTGGGATCCCGAGGCTACCCCGTTCGATTTCAATTCCGAATGGTTAAAGATGTATACCGGTTCTTCTAAATTAAGTCATGAGATTCAATTCGAAGCTTTTTGCCAGATGCTCAAAGGTTTACAAGCCGAAAGAGTACGTCAAACTTTCAAATTCTTTGATAAGGAAAATTCCGGTTTCATCTCACCCGAGCAATTTAAATCCATAGTCCAACAGGTATCCAAGTACAAGCTAAGTGATGACGTTATTGCACACGCTCCTACTTTGTGCAACTTGTTCTCAGGTAACAACGTATCCTATGCTAATGTGATTGCTTTCCACAACGTAGTGCGTCAACTCGACTTAGTGGAACACATAATCGACTCCTGCTTAAGTAGTAAAACTAGCACTGGCACCATAACGCGAAACGAATTTATGAACACGGCTACCTCAGTAGCTCGATTCTCTACTTTCACTCCTATGGAAGTCGATATCATCTTCCATTTTGCTGGTATGGGTAACCCCACCGGTAAGTTGACCCGAGTTGACTTTGACCGGCTTCTCGACCCAACTTACGCACCCAACCAAATCCCCATCAAAGCGGCTGGCGACGAACCTACGAAATTCGGATCTTTCGGCTGGGAAGCGGTCAAGGGAGCCTACTCCTTCTTTTTAGGTTCAATTGCTGGTGCGGTGGGTGCTACCGTAGTATACCCGATCGATCTGGTAAAAACTAGGATGCAGAATCAAAGGTCAGCGGTAGTAGGTCAAGTTATGTACAAGAACAGTATTGATTGTTTCCAAAAAGTCATCAAAAACGAAGGTGTATTGGGTTTGTACAGAGGTTTAGGCCCCCAATTAGTCGGAGTTGCTCCTGAAAAGGCTATCAAGTTGACCGTTAACGATCTGGTGCGCTCCACATTCACCAACAAGGATACTGGAGAAATTTCGTTGTTTGCGGAAATATTAGCTGGTGCATGCGCTGGTGGGTCTCAAGTTGTATTTACAAACCCCTTGGAGATCGTAAAGATCCGTCTACAGATACAGGGTGAACTTTCCAAATCGATGAACGCCCCACCCAAGCGTTCGGCTATATGGATCATCCGTAACTTAGGTTTGATGGGGCTTTACAAAGGGGTGGGTGCCTGTTTACTACGTGACGTACCCTTCTCCGCCATCTACTTCTCAACCTATTCCCACCTGAAGAAAGATTACTTCAAGGAGAGCCCTAACAAGAAACTAGGGCTCAGTGAGTTACTGATTGCTGGTGCGGTGGCCGGTATGCCAGCTGCCTACCTAACGACTCCAGCCGATGTCATTAAAACTCGACTCCAGGTCGAAGCACGATCCGGTCAGACTACCTACAACGGTATCTTAGACGCGGGACGTAAAATACTCAAGGAAGAAGGCTTCGCTGCTTTCTTCAAGGGTGGTCCGGCCCGTATCTTCCGTTCCTCGCCACAGTTCGGTTGTACGTTAGCGGTGTATGAACTGTTACAACGACGTTTCCCATTACAGGGTAATGAAGCTAACGTTACCAAAGTCGTAAACAAAGTTGTCAAACCCCAAGCTACTGCCGACCAATCTGCACTCAAATCCAGAAACGCACTCAAGCTCCTACTAAGCTTGGACTACAAGTTTGGGGTCATAGCACCCCCTCCCCCTGCTAAAGCTTTCTAAAATTTCCAGTAACGTTAAGTCCCTGCTAACCTAATCTAGCCGTCATACCTTCTACTTACTACCTCCTTCATCCCCTATCCATCTCTTTTTGCCTCAACATTTGTTACATAGTTGTACTTTTTAAAGTTAAACTTAGAATATATAAAATTTTCTTTAGAGCTTTTAAAGTGTTTAATACTGATACTTTTATTTTTATTTAATACAAGGTTCAAAATCTGATTTCCCTAATTACTATTGATATAGCTGTTGTATGTATTCTATGAATGTTAAAGTTTATTATACTGCAAGTATAAATTAAATTACAACAAAATATGATTAAATTAGAGAAGCATAGGGTAGAAGGAAGAATATAAAAGCTAAGTTTGATGTACACTTTAGAGCCTAGTATAGAAATATAAACCTTATAAATTTTTTTAGATTTTAATATCTAATTAGATGCTAATTTTAAATTTTGGCAGTAAGTTTAAGTATATTAAAAAATATATATATTATAATTTTCTATTTATACTATTATAAAATATTTGTAATTTAATGCTAATATAATATAGTATTTTAAATAGGAGATTTTGTTTAAGATATTTAGTATAAAAAAGTATATATTATACTTAATCTTTTTTTAAAGAAATCATATTTTAGATAAATGTTAAACTTAGATATTATAAGAAAAAAAGGTTTAAAAGGTACTAAAAATTACTAAAAAATATATAAGATGTATTTTTATAATAATAAAGTTTTTTTAAATATTAATACTATTTATTTAATATTTTATTTAAATTTTTATATTTTAAAAATTATATAACTATATTAAAAAGTTTATAAAAGCTATGAAAAGTGGTTTATCAATTAAATTGTTTTTAAAAATAGTAGTATTTACTTATTTATAACTTAGCAAAAAACTAATTTAATAAAATTCTAAATATTTTAAAAAAACTCTAAAAATTTAATATATTAAGATAAAAGGCTAAAAAAATAGTATAGTTAAAAGCTAAGTAATTTTTATTTAAATTAAAGATAAAAATTACTAAATTATATCTAAAATATTAATTTTAATAGCTATTTATAAAGCTTTAAAAAACTACTAAATAAAATCAATATTATATATATTTAGCTATTTTTTATTTAAATTTATAATTATTAAATTATTTTAATATATATATTTATAAAATTTACATTTTAAATATAGTTTAAAAAATGAAAATGAAAATTTAAAAATTTAAAATAAAATTTTAATTATTTTTAATATAGTTGCTAAATAATAATTATATTACTAAATAGTATACTATCTTAATATATATTTAATTATAATAATTTTCATAGTTATTAGTTTTTTTATACTATTATAATATTACATAAATATAATATAAATAATAAAATATTTTTTTAATATATAAAGTATACTAGTATTATATTAATATTTTATTTATTTTTAGCTAATTTTATTAACTTATATTTTTTTAAATTATTAAATTTAATTTATATCTAATTGATACTAAATTTTAATACATTGCTTAAATTATTATATTAAAACTATAGCCTTATTTTTTTTATTTACTTTTATTTTATAAGATATAAATAAAATTAGTTATATATTTGTATAAATATATAACTACTACTGTATATTTCTAATAACTTTAAGAATAAAATTAAATTTTTATTACATAAAGCCAAAGTTTACTATTTAATTTATAAACTAGCTTTAAAAATAGCTATACTATTTATAATTATTAAAATAAATACTATAATTAATATTATAACTTAAATATTAATTAAGGTTCAACCTATATAAAAATAATTATATAATAAATAAATATTTTTTTTTATAAATCAACTATATATTTTATTATATGTATGTAGTAAGAATAAATTTTAGAAATATTAGATTATATATTTTAAATTTTTTTAAATTTAATTGTAAAAACAGTATTTGAGATTTGTTGGGGATAAAAAGGACCTAAAAACTAAGATATTTTAGCACAAAGTTATTAAAAACATTATATCCACTTCTATAATAAATGAATAAATTATTAAAGGTTAATTTATATATAACTATTACTCTACTATAAGTCGCGTCAGCTATTTAAATTAAATTTATTGGTTGATATGTGCTTTTAAAATATAAGTTAATTGAAATCAAAATCAAAATTTTAGACTTAATGATTTTTTGAAATTGCAGTACCATTTGACAAAAGTTATATATGTTTTTAATAAATGTAAATTTGTATACATTTAGTTAACCTTTTAACATAACTATATATATATATATATAGCTTCAGATGGACTCCTACTGCATCTCTGGTTAAGGGGGCTACAGATTAATTAATGTAGCTCTACCTTTTTGCAGCCTACTCAAATTTTTATTTTTATTTAATCCGTTTAAAAAATTACTACATCCGTTACTCCGTCGATACTAGCAAAATAAGCTTCTAAATTTTATTTTAAGTATTCCTAAAAAATTAGTGGCTGCTGTTGGAGGTATTAAAACTCCTTTAGAGTACCACTGCTTTGCGCCTCTACTAATAAGCGGAACTTATATCGCTTGTGCCCAAGTATTTGACTATTTTATTCCCTAGAATATCCTATTAATAATTATATATGCTTCGTCGCTGATATGTTCAGTATATATCAATTTTGAAGTCAGAACGAAATCGCTTAACTTTTTCTTACTATGTTAAATTTAATATTCGGTTCCAGAGCTTTGCCTAAAAATTATATAGTAATTAAGTTTAATTGTATGAAGTGAGCTGTAAATAAAGATAAAAATACTTATAAATAGTTTGTTGTTTATCAATCGAAATCTTGATAAGTAAAACTTTGATGTAATTTAATACTTTACCAAAGAAAATTTGAGTGTTTCCAAAAAATTACTTATGCTTTAGTTATGCTTTAACATCAGAATTTGTAATAGATTATTGTATCTTTCTTGTGAATCCACTTAGAATTATACGAATACTTGCCAGATTTCAATATCTTCGCGTAAGCGAGATGATTTTGTATTTTGTTGGTTGGAAGGAGGTCAGGATATGTACAACAAAGGACACTCCTAGCTTGACCTTAAATATCTTTTGGTTAAAGACATATAAATATAAAACTATTTATTAAGAGCGGTTATTATTAAAACTATTTTTGGTTATTACAAAAAAAGGTTGCCCATTTTGGAAAATATAAATAGATTTATTCTTCATTTCTCGAACTTCTTTTATACTTAAATTTCAATGTATTGAACTTAATTTATTATACCGCTTAAAAAATATCGAATATATAGTTTAAATAAATAAGTTCATCAAGTAAAACTTTTAGGTTAAAAGATTTTCCAATTAAAAAATTATTTGAATTCAAAGATGTTGTACGATTTAACAGAGATGTTAGCAGCGTGCGAAAACAAACTTAATTATATTTTATCGGCTCATAAAAATCTATCGGTACTAGCATTCAACAATCCGACCGATCCCATAATTCAAACTATTAACAGCAGCATAAATCCAATAATTTACAACTTAAAAAAGTTAAATAGCAGTAAAAATCCGTTCTATAAAACTTTTTATTTGTATGAAGATTACGCTTACAGTCAAAAAGTATTCAACTTAAATCAAGTGTTGGAAGGGGTAATCTTTTTCTTGAAAACTTATATCAACTTCAACCCATTCCAAAAAATATTGAATTCGAAAAAGTATGCTACCACTTTCTTAACTTTTATAAGCGATTTGGATCGTAAGAGTAGAGATCTTCTATTAGGCATTCCTATCGGTAAGTATGCACCGACCAACAAAGAGATATTTGAATGGTCTTATACGATTGGTTCCCAACTAGCTTTTAAAAATCGTAACAAAGTGAAGCTGATAATTTCTAAAAATTTAGACAATAGCGATTTAACTGTAAACAACTATCAAACCGAGTTCTTAAGTACTTGCAGCGAAGAATGTTATGGAAAATGCCAAAACTGCTTCGTGGAATCTTTAAATGAAGAGGAAACTCAGTTTTATTTATCTATAATTAGACTTGGTGATAACTATACATCTGAATATGATACTAAGGGGGAGAAAGAATATTTAATTGATGATGAGTTGGATATCACTTTAGCCAAATTAAATGTATTAAGTTAAGTTAGTACCTCGTTCCAACCAGCTAATCCCTACTTCTTCGCATCCGTACATATTGTCTATTTTACTAACATATCTTCCTATCCTTGTATAAGTCTGTATTTTGTAATTTTTTAAATTATAGACTTTTGTTATGATTTCCAAATTTTTTAATAAAAGTTATCTGTTCTCTTTCTTAAAACATCATAATTATTCTTAGATTATTCGACCTACTTTTATTTACTTATAATTTAATTTTATCATAGAAATGAGAATGTAATTGTATTTCCATTTGTTAATTAGAGCCTTTTTAGTAAATTTTTGGAAGTTCAATATAAATTTTTGGGATTTTAGCCAAATTAAGTTAAATTTAACTTTAAAAGTTCCCGTTTTTTACACGAAAATAATTTAATAATGGTTTACAGTTTTAAAAATATAATTTTACAGTTTAAATCTAAATCAATCACACTTTTTAAATGTCTGATCTATTTTCCTTAAAATAACATTTGTTCAACTCTTTGATCAAATTTATTAGTAAAAATGACAAGTTTATGAGTTTTTTTTCCATCTCAAGTATTCTAAGATTTATGGAACTAATTACAATTTATAGTGATTTCTTTTTTAAGTTTGGTTCTATTTTAATTAAACCACTTTAATTTATAACTAAAAATTAGTAATAAATTTCTTTTATTAAGTATAATTAAATCATCGTTAAAAACTATACTTCAATTACTTTTAAAAATTTTATTTGTTAAGTACAGTCCAATTTAATAACTACATTTTTTTTGAACTAGTTTCACCTTTTATATCTATAAGTATTATAATATTATCCTTAATTTAAAACTGAACCAATAAATAAAATAGCGTCTATTATTATAAAATTGATGTTGTTTATTTTGAACTTTAATAATCATTCTATTTAACCTTTCCATAAAACAAATAAGATATCGGAGTAATTTTGAGTAATTGAAAAAATTATAGCTGGTTTGTTAAAAAATTTTCGGTTATACATTTAAGGATAATTATAAGATTAAGAATTGTAATTAACGGCATATGTGGTGTGGAGTAATTTTAAATAAATTAAAAGCTATATGACATCAACTATAAAAATTATAATTAAAAATGAATGACTAATGTAGTTTTAAACATTAATTGAAACAATAATAATTTATTTTAAAAATAATAATTAAAGATAAAATATGTATAAGAAAGGTAATAAATCGAATACAATAACTAGTTAAGTTGTAAATAACCCAGTACTAATGCATTTTTTCCATTCCAAAATAAGTGAAAATGTTTAAGAAACACAATCACGAATACTGTCAAAAATATAAAAGTGATCAATACATCCAATAAAAGTTTAATACGTATATAATTTTATTTTGTAGTTTATTTTCAATAGTATTCCATAAAATACGCTTTTATTTCTAAGTGGAAGGAATATCATTTTACATAACTAATACACCGTACTTATAAATCCGAGTATCAAAACTATAAAATTTGAGTCAAAACTTGGTAAGGAGCAAATCTTTCGAAAAAGTATGAAAATTTTTCAATCAAAATAAATTTTATTCCAAACTATAGTTGTGTAAAAAGTTGGCTTATGTAACATAGAAAGAACTAAATTACTGTTTTGACTATTTTCTAACTAAAATTGATTGATTTTAATGAATACTAATGTAAAACACTGTTAAAAGGCTTATTCTAATAAAAATACTAAAAATATAAATATAAGGGAAAAAATTAATAAATACCTTTTTTAACACTACAGTTCCTAAATATTAGAAAATGTTATATTGATTTTTACTTTAAAAAAAAGAAGTTATTTGTACTGCTAGTATTGTAAAAAACTATTTAGTATATGCTTTATAAGATATATATATAACTATTAATAAACCTATTTTTTATTAAAAGTATTTATTTATTACTTTATAATAATTTTTAAGTTAAAAAATATTTAATTGAAAAATTTTCTATATACTATCTTTAGTTTTTATTATTTTCTTAATAATAACTTTTAATATTTTATTTTCATTTTTTCTATTTATCAATATAATATTAAATAATTAAATAATTTAGAATTTTTATAATTGTAAAAGTTTATAAATATATTATTATACTTAAAATATATTTATCCTTTAAATTACATAAAATTAGTTAAAACTATAAAACTAAAAATAAGCATAAATATTATACCTTTTAATTTATATATTAAATTTATTAATAAGTAATATAATATATTAATATTTTAAATACAGTAATACTAAAAGCTTAAAATTTTATATTTTATTAGTATAAGTAACAAACTTTTATATAAAGAATATTTAATAAGTTATATATATTATAAATAAAAAATGTATAACAACAAGCAGTACTAAAATAATTATAAATTTAAATTAAAAAGTAGTTAGTATTTTTTAATTTAAATATATAATTATTTTTTTAGCTTACAAGTATTAAATTATTTACTAATAGTTTATATTAATGCTATTAAAAAGTATAAATAAATATTTTATAATATATTTTATATATAAATAACTTTTTATTTTATTAATAATAAATTAATATGAATTTTTTTTTTTTAAATAAAATTTTCAAGTTACTAAATTATAAGTTTAGTAAATTAATTATTTAGTTTAACTAGTTTTAATAAAAATTATTATAATATATAAATTTATTTAAATATTTTTTATAATAAGTTTATTATTTTAACCTATACTAATTTATATTAATATAACTAATTTTATTAATATGCTTATTATAACATATAATTTAACTTTATACTATTAATAATATAATATATATTTAAATTTAAAATTACTAAAAAATTACTAATATAAATTAAATATAATTTTATTTAATAAGTATAATATATATTATACTTTATATATTAGGTATTTTATAAGTATTAATTACTAGTAATAATTAAAAAAAGTCTAAAATTAAAACTATTTTTAAATTTACTATTTTAAATATAAATATATTTTAATAGTATAATTATACTTATTGCCTTTATTATTTATATAGTTAGTAAACTTTAATTATATTTTAATTTTTTATTTATACTTTTGATAGCAAATTTTTTAACTAAAATATAAATAAATATTTGCTAATATAACTTTAGTTATATTTTAACTATATATATAAATTTTATATTTAATTATATTAAGTTTTTTTTAAATAATTTTATTTATAATTTTAGAGTTATAAATTTAAATAAATTTTAAACTATTTTAGTTTTATTATATCAAGTTTTAAAAATATATATATTAATTTATATACTTTTATATTAAATATAAACAGCTATATAAAGCTAAAATCTTATAAAAAATATTAGTAAAGTTTATTTAAAAAAATTATAATTAGCTATAAACTATTTATAATTTTTAACTATATAATTTTAAAAATATATTAAACTTTATAATTTAAGTTTTTATAGCATTTAAATATAAATAATAAAATACTTTAATATAAATATTTTATTTATTTTTACTACTAGTTTTTTATTTTTAAAATATTTTAAACTTTTAATATAAATTATTTATTATAAAATTTTAGTTACTTTATTATATTTAATAGCTTATATGTTAGATTTTAAATTTTTATTTTTTATTTTTTATAAAATCTTAGTTTAATTATAATAAATTTCATTATTTTTATCAAAATAAACTTTTTTTTAGTTTATTTTATTTTTAATTTTAGTTATATTTATAATTTTTTATATTAATTAAAAAGTAACATTATATATTATATGTATAATATATAATATTTAATAGTTTTTTTAATTATTATAGTAATATAAAAAGTAATAACTATATATATATTAAATAATTCTATATTAAAATAAGCTAATAGCTTATTAAAATACTTAAAATAAAAATATTTAAATAAAAATATATTTTACTAGCATTATTTTTAAAATATTAATATTAAAATTATTTTTTATACTTTTAAAATATAGCTTTAAAAATCAACTTTAAAGTTATTAAATTATTATAAGTTATAGTTTACAATATAATTAATATTTATAGCTTTTAATTATAAATATTTAAAATTTTAATTAAGCTAATATATAAGAATTTTATTTAATAACTATATTATAAAAATATTATACTAGTTAAACTTTTATTTATATATTTAGTAAACTTATATAAAATTAAGTATTTTAATTTAGCTAGTTAATATAATAATATTTTAACTTAAAAATAAAGATTTTAAACTATACTAACTATTTTTTTTTTAAATAGTTTTAATAATATTTAATAGTATAAAAGCTTTATTTATTTAATAAAAAGTTTAAATTAAATTAATAAAAAACTTTTTTAAATTTTAAAATATTTAGTTTATAATATTATATTAAAATTAATAATTATAAGTAATAAAAAAGATTTATTTTTTAGTTTAAGTATTTATAAAAAATAAAAAGTAGTTAATTATTTATTTATTTTAAAATTTATTATTAAAGTTTATATTAGTAATATTTATTTATTTATTATTAGTAACTTATAATATTTTTTATTTTAATTTTTTATTAATAGTATATCTATTTTTAAAAAATAACTAATTTAATTAATTTAAGTAAAAATTTTGTATTATATTTAGCTAAAATTTTATTAAAAATTAATAAAAAGCAAAAATTATATTATAATAAATATAGTATAACTAATTTTAAATATATAATATATATACTTTATATAAAAATAGTAGTAAAAATAAAATAAAAAATTTGTTATTTTTTATATACTTTATTAATAAATATATAACTTTTATAACTTTTTTATTTTATAAAAGTTTTATTTAAAGGATTTTAATTAGAAATTTAAATGTTAAATTTAAATATATTATAAAAGTAGTTAAAAAAGTAATAGTTTACTTTTATAGTAAATTTATTTTTTATTATAAGTATTATTATTAATTAAAAATAATATTATAGTATTTAATTTTATTAATTAAATAATTAAATAGTAGTATAATTTAAATTAAATATTTATAAGCTTTATTAAATATTAATAAAATATTAATATATTTATATACTTATAAAAAACTAAATTTTTATTATATAATTATCAAAAATAAATATTACTAATTATACTACATTTATTATATAAATATAGTAATAGAAAATTAAATTAATAATTATAAAAGTTAAATTAATTAAGTATATATTATAGATATTAATTATATAATAGTTTATAAATTATATTAATTTAGTTGTTTTAAAGTTAACTTTTAAAACTATACTTTAAAAATATATATTTGCTTAAATAATTTTATTTAACTTTTAGTAAAACACTTAGAGTTTTTAAAGTTTATATATATATAAAACTAAATAAACAAAATATATCTATTTAGTTAATATTTAATTATATTAAGTATTTGTATTTATATTTGCTTTTTAAAATTGAAACTAGCTAATTTCTTATTTACTTCTAAATTAATACTTTATATTTTTTTAAAATAAATATAATTATTTTATATAACCTTTTTTACATTTAAAAGAATATTTATATTTATTTATACTTTTATAATTAAATAGTTATTCAGAAGTAAAATACTAAAGTTGAGATTATATTCTACTTTATTTTTAAAACTTATAGTAATGTCAAAAATATATAATATATAAAAATAAATATTTTGATAAAATATTATACATTATTACAATTTTATTTATTTTTAAGATATGTTTCTGGTTGCCTTGAATTATATTTAAAACTAATATACATACTGACATCATTAATGATACAATAAAATAAAAATTTACTGTTACTTATACGTATTATATTATACTGTTAACTAGCAAACAAACTTATATATACTAATATAGCGAAGTTCCTTCCTTTCTTTAAATAAGTTCGTTAATTAAGGATGTATACCTTAGACAAACTGTATATCGTTGTTCAACCAGAAAATAATTGGATTTACCCAGGATCCCCAAATAGATCAATCACTTGAGGTAAACCAACAGCTCCAAAAATTATAAGGCTATCTACTAAGTTGATGGAAATACTACCTAAAGGAATTTCAGTTAAAACTACAATAGATACATCGAAATGCTTCCAACAGAAGAACTTATACCAGCTTTTTAAGCTATTTCAGTTGTTGTTGCCTTGTTACCCACTAAAATGCTTGGCTTCCAAATAAATAAGCTCTGTTCACGTGCAATTTCGGAAAAGGTAGGCAGCTTCTACCCCTGCTTTAGTGGCAACTCTTTTGTTTAGCCGATTTGAAAGCAATTACTAAATTTTTAGACAAAAGCGGTGGTTAGTTAAAATATGCACCTTAAATATAGCCAATAGATCGGAATCAAGTTTACAATAGCTAATAAATTACCATATTTTTTGGATAATTTTTAAAAAAAAACCTGTTTATAACCAATAGCAGTAAACCTGATGACCATTAAGCTGAGTTCAAAAGCTGGATTTATAAACATTGCTCGGGTTGCACTTCTGAGTAAGTTAAGTTTGTAAAAAGTGGAGTAGAAAGTTTAGATTACCTAAAGAATTTTTAGAGCGGTTTAAGCTTAAGCTTTTGGTGAATGTTGATAGATTGAATAGATACTTTTTTCTCCGCCTTACTTCTCCGAGATGTAGATTTGATACTATGATATTCAATTATATAATAGGATTATGATCCGATTATATAATTGGTTAAAAATATAAAAGTTATTTCCGTTCCAATATTTTAGCCAATAAAATATTGTGTTCTGTAGGATATGAATAATTTCCATTAAAAGCCGAACAAGGAACGGTTCGGTGAAATAAGTCCAGCATCCATCGGTTTAAGTTGAGTTGGCTTTAGTTATGATTTCCAGAACAATCTATCCATAAGTTTCTTAGAAATTGTAGTATCCACTATAAATAGGGATCCATGTTGGACCAATTTCTATTCAGTTATTTTATTTTGCCAACAAAATCAATTTTCTATTTACCTAATCCACCCGCTTTATTAACAGTTTGCTACTGCCGGTACTCAAACTAACATTAACAAAAACAACAGCAACATCGATATTTTCACAACAAACCTCACAATTTATATTCGACGTTAGTGCTACTAAATCATCCTTTGATTTATTTTCAGTTAATAAATACTTGCCCCAACTTCTCCACTTGCGTCAAAACTTTTCGACTAAGTATTTCTGCCTTCCTAGCCTCAAATCCAAGTGCAAATCTTTAGCTCAATTTCATTTGCCATTTAGGTTTCACTCTGCGACCGCTTCAATTATATATAACTCAAACTAAGGCTTGATATTTAAACCAATTTTAAATCTTTAGCCCAACACAAGTTTTTTCTTTAGTATCTAACTTGCCAACTCTTTGCCAGTTATTTCTTCAACCAAGCATTCATACCGCACCTGTAAATTTCCCCCTTGTACATCTAGTTATAAAAGTTCTGCTATTAAGTCATATATCCAGCTTTCAACCACTTCAACTTAAAATCTAGTTAATTAAGATTGTCGGTGTTCGCGCTAGCCACTTACACCATTTGTAAATTTATACCAAAAATAAATAGAACTCTAGTTTTAGCAACTAAATTACTTAATCCAACTTATATAAAATGACTACCATTACCGCTACTGCTCATTCTTTGATACGTCCTAGCCGTCCTTCAAACCACCTCGATTTTCAACCCATCCCAGTTCCAACACGTCCAGCTACCGCTTTTTGTACCTCCAACTCACCTTCCCGTTTCACTGATTTTAGCCAACTTCGCTCGTTCGCTTTACATCGTAAATCGCTTAACGTCCATCCAAGTGAAAAAGTTGAAAAGGAAGAAGACTTCGAGGAATGGGGTACTGAAATTATCGCCCCTTCACCTAAAAAGTTTATGCCACCTTTAGCTTTCGATTCAAAGTATATCTCCGCTTTCCAGAGCTTCGATTACAATGAAACTAAATCCGATTCATCTTCACCCGATCTTGATGGATCGCAGATGTCTTCGGATAGCTGCCACGAAGTTGATCCGGATTCGGAAGAGTCTATAATGTCTGAACTTCGTTCCATCACCCGACAAGTACCTAGGAATATGTTCAACATCAACGCTTGTAGTGACTCCCTCGGTGACTTTTACTTTCCTTTTAAAGGCTGGAATTTTGACCCCGAGACTCAAACTGTAGAAGGGTCGTCTAGCCCTCAAGGCCGCCCTAAATTAAGTATCAACACCCAGTTGGAAAGTACTTTCGACAACTTCCCTTCTTTTACTTCGCCAGTATCACCTATTTATCGTCCTAAAGTTAAACCTTTCGGATGTTAAAATAAAACTGCCCTACCAACACTTTGAAATGTATATACCACAACCTTTTATCCTAAATAAACCAGTTTTGTATAAAAAAAAAACCCATTTCCGTTCGGTTTTCTTTATTAAAATAATAATTTTTAGTATTTTTTGACAACCAACTTTCCACTACAACTATAAAGGAGATCTGCAGCTAAATTCTACTAACTTTTTTACTATAACTTTTAGAAATATCGGTTCAAAGTTTATAGCAATTTATTACAATTTTATTTAAATCTTGATTTTTTATTCTAGGTGCTTCTATTTAACAGAGAATACTTTGAAACTTACCAATTTAGAGTAGTTATTGAAGTCAGCCCACCTTTTTACGTTTCCTAAAATTTATATCTTACATAAGATCGATTTGAAATTACTTTATTTTACAAAATCAAGTTTTAAAATAACTTTCTATACAACTTAAATATATTCAAATAAAAAATGTTTTCAAAAGAAGAAATAAATTTTCAATAATCTAATACCGCTGCCAAAAGAAATATAAAGCTGCATAGGTAATATACCAAGTTCAAATTCTACATCGATATAATCTATACTTCGGCTTCTTAATACTATACAATAAATTTTAATAGTAAACTGTTGGAATGTAATAATTAAGTTTAACAGTTTTTCAAATGGACAAACTGTTTAAGCTTGTAATTTTTACTATTTAATTTATTACAACTAAATTAGTTACAATGGAAAACAAGTTGTAAAGATTTAGATTAATAGGCTGATAATTTCTTAATATATATAGATTAACTTATTAATTATATTTAGCTTGGTAATAATTAACTTTTTTAAACTTTTAACTAAAACTATTTTATAAAGGTATTTTTTTAATAGAATAGATATTGGTACTATAAATTTATTATCTAAATTAGACAGTGGTTCCCATTTTTTTAAAAATAATTTGAAAAATATCAATTTTAATCTATACTTGAATACTTTTTAATGTTTTAAAAACTAATGCTACTATCAATAATTAACAAATATAGTATAGTAATTAGTATTTAAAAGTTAATTAGTAGTGTATTTATAAAAATAAGATATATGTATAAGCTGGGTAGTTTAAAAATTTCTTTTATAAGGTATAAAAGAACTGTAAATATATAATAAATATCAATTAAAAAGGTTTAGCAAGTATTACAAAAAAAATATAACTAAAAGATTAATTTTTTCTAAAGAATATAAGTGTTATTTTAGCAGTGTTTTATAAAGTAGTTGTAGAAAAAAAGAGAGTAGCTTACTAATTTTTTTAATAAATTTAAATGAAAATATATATTTGAATAAATACAAAGTTATTAATTAAATTAATTTAGCAATAAATAGTAAATTATTTAAAATATTATCTTTAATCAAAATAAACCAAATAAATAATAACAATTTTAATATAAATTTTTAGCTATTTTATTTTATTATTTTATATTAATTAATATTAATTACTATTGTTAAAGTTAATAAATTTTAATTTTCTAATTTTAATAGCTTAAAGTATATATAATAAAACTATATTAGCATTATAATTATATTTAATTTTTATTAATTAGCTTTTTATAAATATTTTTTTTTTAAATATAACAAAAGTAATATAAGTAATATTTAATTAAAATTTAATTTTATAAATAATAGCTATAAATATAATATAACTTATTTATTAAGTAGTTTACTTTTTTTACTTTTTAGTAAGTTTTAAATTTATATAATTAAATATAAAAATTTTATTTAATTAGTAAAAAATAATAAAAAGAAAAATTTAAACTAAAAAGTAACTTTCTTTAATAATTATTTAAATATAATAAAAATATATAAAAAAATAATACTGATTAATTTAAAAAAAATAGCAAAAGTTACTATAATATTTTTTATATAAATTAAACTACTTTTAAAAAAAAGAACTATTTTTAACTAGATTAGTATTAAAAAAAACTTAATTAATAATACTTACTACCTATTTATAATTTAAAATCTAGTTAATTTTTAAATAATATAAAATGTAAAATTTTTATTTTTATTAATTATATACCTTTTAAATAAAACTTTTTTTTTAAATTAATAAATATATATTAAAATTTTATTTATTTATAAATATTAGCAAGTATTTACTATTAATTTTTTTTAAAAGTTGAAATTAATATAAATAAAGAATTTAATTATTGTTAATAACTATATTAAAATATTAAATAAATAATATATTTTTATTATTATAAAAATAAAAATTAACTATATTATTTATTTATATAATAAAGTATTACTTTATAAAGCTACTTTTATTATTATATATTTAAAGATAATAACTTTATAAATAAGTATTTTTTAGTAAATATTATTAAAAAAATTAGTTAAAAAGTACTTACTAATATTTATAAATATACTATAGTAGCAGTTTTATATTTATATAAATGTAAAATCCCTTTTTTATTACATTTTATAAAATAAAAATAAATAAACAGAGTTTTAAAAATTTATTACTATAGTTTTAATATAATAATATAAGTTATATATATATAAACTTTAACTTTTAAGAATTTTAGATATATATAAGTGTTATTTTTTTATTTTTCAAAATATAAAATAAAGTTTGGTCTAAAAAATTATAATTTTAAACTAATTTTGACTTAATTTTATATATAATAATTTTTTAAAATACTTTAATAACTTGATATATTAAAAAGCAATATATATATATATTTAAAATTCTTATTTTATAAGCTTTTTAAATATTATAAAAAATAAATATTTTTAGTTTTAAAAAAAAATTAAATTAAATAGAAAAAAAAACTCTTTAATTATATATATATTTAAAATCTTTATAACTTAACAATTATAAATATAATAAATACTTTATTTTAAAAAGTTTATTTTATTAAATTTAATATAGTATACTTTATTTAAAAATAAATAAAACTTAATAATAAATTATATATTTTTTAGCTTTTTTTATTTTTATAAGTTTTATTTATAATTAGTTATATATTTTTAATTATTTTTTAATAAGTTTTACTAAAATTTTTATAATTCTTAACTAAAGTTTATCTTAAGTTTTAATTAGTTTAATGTTTAAATTATTATATATATAAGTAATAAATTTAAATTTATTTTTTATTTTTTTTGTAAAACTAATATAATAATCTTTAAAAGTTTTTATATAATTTTTAATATCTATTACCTTCTTAATTATAACTAACTCCAAATTATTTAAAGTATATATGTAACTTTAAACTTTTACTTTATATTTACTAAATTAATTAAAATTAGTAGTAATATTATAATTATATTTTATCTTTATTAATAATATTATATTTACTAAAAATATACTTATTTAGCTAAATAATTATTTTTAAAAACTAAACTTTTTTTATATTGATAAAATTTTATATTTTAATAAATACTAATAATAAATACTTTTATTATAAAAATACTATAGCTTATAATTTTTAAAAGCTGCTTTAAAGTAAGATCTAATTTAGTTAAGTAGAAATTTTTTAAAATTTTTCTTTATTTAAAAGTTTAGTAACCTTATTTTAACATTTTTATTTTTTAAATTTTTTTTAATATAATTACAATAATAATAAAAATTTAATAATTATATATATATCTTAATATATTTATTTTTAATATTTTAAATTATTTATATTTTTTATTTATACAAATATAAAACTGCTACTATATATAAGTTAATATATATATATATATATTTAATAAAACTTTTATTAGTAAATAATAAGGCTTTTTTATTTATTATTATTATTATTATTATTATTTTATATTTATAAGCTAATTAATTTTACTAAAAAAACTTTAAATATTTAAATTAGTATAATTTTTTACTAAATTATTATTGTTATTATTTTTTTAATTAATAATAATACTAATAATATACTAATACTTTAGTATATATTTATAAACAAATTTAGATTATTTATAACTATTATATTAGTATATATTATATTAACTTTAAAAATAAACTTTTATATTAATTATTAGTAAAAAGTTTTTAAAATAAAAATAAAAATAAAAAATATAATTATAAATAAATTTTATATTATAAAAGCTAGTATACTTTCTAAACTTTAATTTTATTTATTAATTAATTTTTTAAAGCTATAAATAAATTTTATTAAAAAAAAACTACCAAATTTTAAGTATATTTAATAACTAAAAAGTATAAAAAATAAATAAATTAAAAATTATAATAAAACTTAAAATATAACTGCTTTTATTAAGCTTTTAATAGTTAAGCTTATAAGAAAAAACTTTTAATTTTTTGTTAAAATAAGAAATATTTTTAAAATAAATCTACTAAATAAAAATTTATTTTTTAAAGTTTTATTATTTAGATAGCAATTCTTTAAAAAGAGTAATAGCCTAGTATACTACTACATATTATATCTTTAAGCTACCTTATATATACTATAAAAATTATAAATTTAAGTATAATTTTTAGTATAAATTACTAGTATTTATAAATATATATTTATAGTTATTAGTTATATTGCTACTAAAAATAGTATAATTTTAATTTTTTTTAATATATATTAAAAAAAGCAAAGTAGAATAAACTTTAAAAGTATTTTTATCTATTAGCTAATAATATTTAAATAAATTATAAATAATTAAATTCTTAAATTTAAAAAAAAATAACATACTTATTTATAACATTGTCTTTTAGATATCTAGATTGTTATAAATGCAATGTAGCTTAAAAGTATTTATATAAGGTTTATAACTACTAAATATTGTTAAGTTAGAATGTAGATCAATCACTTATTTAACTTATTAGAAATAGATTTATTTTCTGGGTTGAATCAAGATAGGGTTATATTTAACTTTACAAGTATTGAAGGGGTGCTTGAGAGTACTACACATAAAGCCAAACCTAATTTTCATTATTTCGAGAATCGAAACTAATCGTTTCAGAACTACGTCATTAAGCTCGATAGACCAAGGGTTTAAAATATAGTTTTAAGCTGGTTTAGTCATGCAAGCGAATAAATTCTAACCCTTTATAAACCAAAGGAATTGACCGTCCCAAGCTTTTATAGCTTATTTATTCCAATTTTAACTCTTACAAATAACTTTTCTGATATACAGAAGCTGAACCATCCATACTGTTATAATCTTTAATTTACAAACTAGCATGTCTCAAGGTAATTGAATAGCAATTTAAAATTATACTTATATATATTACATATATGAATAGTAAAACTACCCAATCATGATATACCTGAAGGACAACCGATCCAAAGAAATTCAAGCTTAGAAGATGACAAATGGACTGTAGATAAAGGCTCTAATACCGAAACCCACACTTTTTACCTATTTACTAAGGATAACGCATTCATTTTCTGTCAATTAGCTTACGCTAAAATCAGGTACTTTTATTTTATTTGAAGCCAATGAATTAAAGCAGTTTTTTAAATTATAAAGTTTTGTCACCAATGTGCAAGTAACGTTCTCAGTTATCGATGGAGATAAGAACACATTCTTGACCAACACCTGTTCCGGGTTTAAAACTTCCAACGACAACTTGGACTGTACCACCGATTCGATGTCAGTGAGCCGTGGTAGCGATAGTTCTTTTACTATAAAGCTTTTGGAGAAATCTGGTGCCAAGGGTGAGTTCACTTTCAAACCTGAAGGAGCTGGAGTTAAAATCGGAGATAGTGGCACTACCACTTTAGGAGGTACCGACGACATAACACATAATTTTTACTGTCGTATGTCAGTAGAGGGTAGTATCAATGTGCTGAAGTTTAATAGCAATCCCTATGACCTTACCGGTTCGATAGGCTACTTTGGTCACGCTACCTTATCTAACAAACCGTACTCTGCCTTCAAGAAGTCGAACTTCTTTATCTTCAATAGCGAGCGAGTACAGATCTTGTCGTTGAGCTATCTTCCGATAGATAAGTACAATTACCCCCATTTAGTAGATCAGACTTTTATATTTCTGGATAAGGAGCTAGTAGCTGCCACCGTTAAAGCAACCGAGGTAACCCAGAAAGAAATCAAGGACAACGTTGACCTCACCGTACCTGTGGATACCAAGTTTATCTACGAGGGTAGTTATCTTACTGGTAACGGACTCTGTGATGGTAGACAGCTCAAAGCTACTGTACATCTCGACGATCTCAAAGTCGTAGAGCGAGTAGATATTTTGGCTACCCTCCCCTACCTACTACGTAAAGTCGTACAGGCCTTCATCACCAATCCCTTCCTCTACCAGTTCTACCAAGATGTTAAGGTTCAGTTAAAGGTCGATGAAGGTTTAGGTAAAGAGGAACTCAATATTGAGTGTACTGGTAAGATCCTCTACGAGCTTTCTTACCTGTAGTTGGAGTCTTTTTATTCTATTACTTTGAGATTTTAATATAACTATTATATTTTTATTATTGTTATAATTTTTATTATTTATAGTTAAGTAGACTTTATTTTGAGCTGAAATATTTTATTGTTTAATTTGCAGATTAGTTTTAAAAGGCGTAATTTTAATAATAAAAGTTATTAATTATTTTATTTGAAATTTTAAAATTTTACTTTATTTTAGTATTTACATGAATATTTTCAGTTTAAATTGAATTTGTAATTTACAGTCAAACCTTACATAAAAGATATAAATATTTTATATGGAAAAATAATAGTTAATAGCCCTAAACTAGTAAATAAAAACATATACTTTATAAATAATTTAGTTATATGGGTAGGTAGCTAAATTGAAATAAAAATATGTTTATTAGATTTATTACCTTATTTAGACAATTTAAAGCAATAAAATTTTTAGATTTGTTAATAGAAGATGAAAAAATGCCCTTATTTATTAAAATAATGAGATTGCACTTTTATTAATTATTTTTAAATAACTAGCTTTTAAAATAACTAAACAAAAAAGCTTAATTAAAATTATTTACAATTTTTTAATTTTATATATTTTATAATATATTTAGTATTAATAATAAAACTATTTAAAAGTAAAGCTAAAATTAGTATAATTTATAGTAATAAAATTTCAAACTATATTATAAAGCATTAATTTTATATATATTATTAAATTTTTTTACTTTTTAAATAATATATAAATAAATTATAATTTAAATTATTAAATATTTTATTTTAAAAAAATTTTCAAACAAATAAAAACTATAACTTTAAAAGTAAGTTTATTTATATTAAAGTATTTTATTAATTTTATATATTAAAATTTTTAGCTATAAATTATTTAAAATATAATTACTAATTTAGCTTTTACTATTTATTTTTATATAATTAAGCCATATAAATTTAAACTTACTTAATATAATTTTATAAATTTTTAGTAAATTTTTTTAGTATTTTTTAAGCTAAGTTTTAAAAAAGTATAAATGTTTAATTAAATAAAGTTTTTTATACTATAAAAATTAAAAGTAAAATTTCTAAATTAGTTAAAATACTTAATATTAGTATTTTATATATATACTATATAAAGCTTAATAGTTTTTTTAATAAAAATAGTAATAAATAAAATAATAACTATATAAAAAATATATAGTTATATATTCTAATTTTGCTATTTATCTAATTTATAATAAAGTATATTAAATATTATAAGCTTTTAATATATATATATATAAATAACATATATTTTTGGCTAATTTTATCAGCTTAATTTTTTAATTTAATTTTTAAAACTAGTTAATTATATATTTAGCTAGCTATTACTAATAGATTACTTTAGCTTTATAAAATATAAAATATTATAATAATGTAATTATTTTTACTTAAACTATATAGTATAGTATATTTTTATTTTTATTAGGTTAGTAATTTATATAGTTTAAGGTTTATATTTATTTTTATAATACTAAACTTTAATTTAAAGGTTTTCTACTAAACCACTAAAGTAAAATATCTAGTGTTTCAAATTTATAGTTTAATTTTTAAGTTTATATACTGTGAAAAAGTTAGTTTAATTTATTTGATGCTTAATTTAATATCATAGTTTTAATAAAAGTTATAGAACAGTTCAAAAATAAATAGAAAGTATAAATATTTATACTTTAGTAGTATATATAATAGTCAAAAATGAAAATGATTAGTAAGGTATATAATAAAAAATATGTATCATAATTATAATATAAAATTTGCTCAAAAAGTCAGTTAAAAGTAGTAATTAGTATATAACAGTAAAATGAAGTAACATCTGGTATATATTTATTAAACTATTTATCATTATTTGTAAATAAGTTTAGATTGATTAAAAAGCATTTATAGAAAAATAGTAAATGTATTTTTAAAATAAGCTTATTAAAAATACATAAACTAATAAATTTATAGCTCCTCTGAAATACATTATTAAATAAGTTTTATTTTATAATGATTTAACACCTTTTAAAAAGCCTAACCCACCAGATTCAAGGCTCTTGACAGTTTCATTCTTCAGCTCTAGTCTTAAATTTCGATAAACAAGATTATCTTTACTTACTTTAGTTGCTAATTCTTTAGCCATCTTATAAGCTTCATCTAAAACTTTGTCTTCTGGAGCCTTACCACTGATTAATTCTAATTGCAAGGCTTGTGAAGCGTTAAGCTTCTGACCACTAAGTATAAATTCGGAGCAACTTTTTTTGGAAGTGAATCCGCTTTGCACTATACTCATCATTCCAGGACTTAAACTTATCGATAAATCTATTTCAGGCTAAAAATATCGGGTGGTTAGCAACTATTATAAAAGTAACAAAATATTACCATACAAATGTACCCCCTATCTTCTCTCATAATTCTAAAGTCTAAACATAAAGCTAACATCTAGAAAAATACACGTTAATAAAAATATTAATATAGCCTTACTAAACCAGCAGCATAAGCGTGGCCGTTAATAGCAGCAATAGTAGGCAGTTTAAAATTCAAAAGCAAAAGAGCAAGCTGGTTAAAGTAATTTGAAAAGAAATCGTCGAAAGTAACGTTATTCTTAGTTACAGTAGATAAATCGAAACCATTACTAAAAAACTTATCTTTACCAGTTAAAATTAAACTACTACCTTTAAACCCATCTTTATTTTTAGCAAAATTAGTTTCGAAATCTGCTTCAATATCCTTCAAACCTTTAATTAATAGCGGTATAGTATCAACTGTCAACCTGTTATCGAAATTAGTCATCTTTAATAAGTAGATGTTATCTAATTTGTTGATTTCGAATATTTTTAATTTATTTTCTTTTGACTCATTTATATAATATTCAGTTGGCTCTTCTTTAAATAAATTAGGTTTAAAAGTTGAGAAGAACCTAGAGGCAATTGATTGCTGCTTTAAACTATATTTTAAGCTACCAAGATTAGACAAGATACTGAATTTCATAATATAATTAAATTTATTTTAAAAAGAATTATTTTCTTATTAATGATGAAAATATTCAAAAACCTAAAATTTTAATATACGTCACCAATTTAAAAAAAAACGGCAATTAAACCCATTAAAAATGTATACTATCAAATGTGTAAGTATGTAAACGAAATGGTTACAGTAAGCTCAAATCTATAGTTCAGTACTATTAAAACTTATATCTAAAATATATAACTACTTTTTGGTGTTAGAGCTCTTTAAACGTTAATTACATTGCATCGATGGTCATTTTATAAAAATGAGTACCATTCCCAATAATTATAAAAACTAGGGAAATATAAATCAATATAGTATTAAATATTGATTATTTAATAAAAATAAAGCACATAGTACGGTTAACTTATATATAGTTAACATAATTAAATGGTTTATATAAATTTTAGTATAGTAAGTCAAAAAGACATAATTTTAGAAAGTAATATTATTAGCTATGCCTATCAAAATAAAAAAGCATATATATAAAGTAAATCTTTTAATTCTTCAATTAAAGTTTATTTTGTCCAATGTAACCGATACCACCGTTTTTAAGTAAATCAATCAATTCGGCTTTAAATTCCATTCTCAAAAATTTGTAAACCTTGTCACTCTTGACAGCTTTACCCTTCCATTTATTAGCAATTTCTATCGCATCATTAAATAATGATTCTTCCTTGGAAACTTTATCAACCAGATTAAACTTTAAACATTCAGGCCCGGGTAATCTTCTGGCTTGCAATAAAATATCTCTTAATAATGAAGCGTCACTTATATAGGATCTTAGCACGGAAGTCATACCAGGACTTAAAGGCCCAGGCAGATCAATCTCAGGCTAATGTAAAAAAAATTAAATAGTTAGTATCTTAAACCATGAATTTGAGTACCATGCACATGAATCCTCTGTCTTCTCTCATAACTTTATAGTCATGGCATAAAGCAAGCATCTAATTTTATGAATCCGAAAAATAAATAAATCTTAATAAATAATAAAAATCGTTACCATGCCACCAGCAAAAGCATGCCCATTAATAGCAGCAACAGTAGGCATAGGCATTTCTAATACCCTAAGACAAAGTTTGTGGTAAAAGCCTTCGAAGAACTGTTTATCAGTTAAATCATTATCGTTAATTCCAAATAAATCCAATCCATTCGAATAAATATGTTTGTTGCCTATAGTAACTAAAGCAGCAGGTAAATATTCATCACCATTATTTTCACAAATTTGACGTAAATTTAAATAATCAGCTTCGATATCATCCATAGCTTTAATCAAACTTGGAATTGTGTTTTGCGTAAGTCGGTTATCTTTATTTATCATATGTAAAATGTATACATTATCCTTCTTTTCTACAGTTGCAATCTCGACTTTTTTATCAACGCTATGATAAACTGCTTTCTGGTTTGGTTGGAATTTCGTGCTCATCTTTAACGCTATTTCTTTCAAATTATATCAATAAGTGTGTTTTTATGTAGATATGAAGTTAAAGGCGGGTTGCTAAGTTCTCCTATTTATACTATTATGCTTCTCAAATTGACGCCAATTTATTTTCTGTCGTTTAATAGTTGGGGTTTACGATTATAAAATGACGTATAATGGTAATTGGTTTCCGTATCATTAACAACTTTAAATTTCAAACTCAAATGTATTTCAAGGTTAATAAAGTTCTTGGATGCTAGGTCCCTATTTTGACTATCTCTTATTGGTTGAATTATTTAAAGCCTATTTGGAGAGTAATCAATTGTTTACTACATTCGGTCAAATTGATAAAATAGCAATTAGTAAAGGCTAAATAAAGGAAGACTCAGCCTTTCCACTACATATTTATAAACTTTACTCAAATATTTTTTTCCTTGACTATATTTAGTATAAACTTTTTTAAAATTGCTAGAATTTATCAACTTATAAAAGCTTTATGTCAGTATTTTTATTCTAAGCAAGCTAATAAAAACATTATGATTGTTAAAGTTTGTATAATTGCTAGATTATAAAACTTTTAAGATAAATAAGTATAATAACTACTTAAATTTAGTAACTTTAAAGTTATACTTTAATAATATAAAAGGCAGTTTTAATATTAATATTTTTATATTAATACTGCATATATATATATTTATTAATATAGATTTATTGAGTTTTTTAAAAACTATTAAGTTATTTTAATATATAACTTAATATTTTATATAAAATTTTTATTTTCTATACTATTCTAATTACTAAAAACTATATTAAGCTTTATATACTATATATAATATTACTATTTTGTTTTTTAGCTAGTATTAAAGCTTTATCTTTATTTTTTATATAATAGAAAATTATTTTTAGCCTAAATTTTAATTTAATTAAAAATATTTAAATAACCTCTAAACTTTACTTAAAGTTTACTAAAAAATAGTTTATAAAAATTATAATATAAATTTTAAAAAAATAAGTTAATAATAATAATAAAGTAAAATTTTTTTTATTAAAAATATTAATTTTAGCTATTAGTACTACTATATATATTTATGCTAACTTTTACTTAATTTTAATTTTACTAGTTATAGCTAAAAGCAAAAATAAAATAAAATAAGTATATTGCTATTTATTTAAATATTAAGTAGTTTTTAAGTTTGATTTTAATATTTAGCTTAATTAGTATAGTAAGTGCTAAATTAACTACTGTTTTACTACTTTTTAATTTTTAAAGCTTTTAGTATTTATTTAACTATTTTTAATTTAATATCTTAAAGTAAGAATATTATTAAATTATATAAGCTAGTAGCTTAAAACTCTTATTAATAAACTATTATATAAATCAATTTAATTATAATATTATTATATATTAATTATTTTCAATAATATTTTTTTATTTTGTTTTATTTTTACTTTAAAGTTAAAAATACCAAATTTTAATTAACAGCTTAAAAAGTAAAAATTCACTTTGATAAAAAATGAACACATTAATTCTAAAAATTAGCTTAATAAAAATTTTAGATAAAATGTATTGCAATATATAACTTTTAAGTTTTCTTATATGTTAAAGGCTTTTAATCTAGACAACTAAAAGATGATACTAATCTTTAGATTAATAAACTAAAACTTAATTTCTCTCTACAACTATCATATAAGTTAGTATTGATTTAAATCATTTTGATAAATACTACTAGTTTCAATTTTGTCTTGAAACAGTTCTAGATCTAGATTGTTATCTTATGGTAGAATGTTATATTTATATGTAATATCTAAAGAATCCATCCAATAAAACAATAATAATAGTTACAAATATTACGCAACTATTTTTCAGAAACCTGAATTGGACATTTTTAACAAAGATAACTAAATCTGCCTCATATTTTCATGTTGAGAACAGTTGATAAAGGAGGGCTGCAGTAACAAAACTTCACAATGCTGCTCCACATTTTATTTCTAGCCATCTAAAGTTGTTCTAAATATTTATATCCAATAGGATACTTTTATTTTCTCTATAATTTACTCCTATACGCTAAATTTACTTCCAACACCCCTCATTCTTGGATTTTATATGATGGTTGATGGTTGTACGTTTTTAAACTCTATTTAATCCCTTTATGATGTTTTTTCAACACCTTGAAATCAAAACCGTTTAGAACTGTATAAATAACGACAGATACCCATTCCAAATTCTTATTTTAAATAATTAGTTAATATGGAGATACGAAGTGGAATCCTTGACTACAACTCGAACAAGCAGGAGAATTTCATCACTTACTATTCACTAAGGCAAAGTCAAACTTACCTTTGTTCCTTAGTATTTATGATCGTGCAATGTGAATATTTTGAATCTGCATACAAACCTTATTTAAAATTATTGTCTTTATTCACCTGTACTATCAGTCTACTTCTTTCTGATAATGTAACAGTACGAACTATTTTACCAAGTGTAGAGTTTTTAAACCCTTCCCACTCCACTCTACTGCCCGGGTCATTAGAATGTCTCAATTTTCTGTCGAGTTTATTATGGTTTTCTATAACAATATTCTTCATATTCTTTAAAGAAAACTATATATTAACTTTTAACACCGGAGCTGTTTATCATATATTAGCTATAGGTTCAATACTAAACGCATCCGCTTGGTTTTTTTCGCTTTTTTGCTAAGTTTAAAATTAGGTACCTTCCTTTTAATAACCCTCTGCACATAGCTTATTTAATTATTAGACTCTCACTCAAATAAAAATATATATCTTTATAATAGATTTAATCTTTTTTAATACTGCTTTTAGCTTGTTGGCACCATACTTTCGTTATTTCCAAACAGAATATATTTTGGCTAGGTTAAAAAGTACCTAATATTTAAATGTTCGTGCAACATGAAAAATTAATTATAACTATATTGTATATAATAGCAAAAAAGCAAACTACTTAAATTAATAAAAGCCTGAATTAAACATTTTCTTAAATACTAGTTTCCCGAATGTTTGTTGTGAATTTGAAAATTTTATTCAAATAATTAACTTTAAATTCATGAGATTAGGATTCAAATGTATTTTTAAAAAATGAATATAATTACATGAGTATTAAAAAGCACAGTAGACTTAAATGTCTACAAAGTTAGTCTTTAATCGATTCATAAGCTTAAAAAAATATAGTAATGGGGACCGTACAAACTGAAGCTTAAGCAAACATCTTGCTATAAATGGATTTCTCTTTATCTTTACGTGCTTGTAATTTCTATTTAATTTTTTAGCGATAGTAATATGAATAATATTTACCTGGGTAACGAGAATAAGTTCACGCTTAACCAAAGGTTCATCCGGTTTAATTTTAAGAGCGTTGTTCAAACTAGTGATAGCATCTTCATAACGTTTAAGGCCGGATTGGGCTAAAGCGCAACGGTAGATAGCTTTGCAATGGTCGTCAGCCTGGAATTCAGGTTCTCCAGCCTTCTCAAGGACTCTGGAAGTGATTTCAATAGCTTCTTTAAACTTCTCAACTTTAAGGTAAACCATGGCCAAATTGAGGTTTAAGGTGACACGCAACTGATAAAATTTAGGTGGCAAGGATGGGTCAATTTCAGCATCATCTTTATCAAATACGGGGTACTCGTTGAGGTAACGGATAGCTTTATTGTATTTACGTGCTGCTAACTTGAAATCCGCAGCTTTAAAGGATTTATTACCGATTTGACGTATTTCCTATATAAATTTAAGATAATATGCTAATGAATAAATATACCTGAGCAATTCTGTAAATTTCAGCAGCAGATTTGTCACCATTATAATCGTCTAATTTATGTTAAATAGTGATGTTTAACTTTAATTTACCTGGATATTCTTCAAATGGATCTTCGGCATTAGCAGCACTTGCGGAAGCAACTTCATCATCAGTTCCAACCAACTCACCACAGTCAACAATAACTACTTTTTTAATAGGTAGATCCTGTGCAGCAGTTGGATTGTTTTCTATAACACGTACAACACCTTTACCCTTAATAACCTGTCCGAAAACAACGTGCTTTCCATCGAGATGAGGAGTGGCAGTTGTGGTAATAAAAAACTGGGATCCGTTAGTTCCAGGGCCAGCATTTGCCATAGATAATAAGAACGGTGAGTCATGAGTCTTTTCGAAATTTTCATCTAACAACTATTAATAGGTTTAACAATGCAAATTTACCTTCAAACTTTTCTCCATATATACTTTCACCACCAGTACCATTCCCAGCAGTAAAATCACCACCTTGTAGCATAAAATTCTATTATAAATGTTAATACTAAATTTAATCTTATTAAAAATACTTTGATCACACGGTGAAAAACTGAACCTTTGTAATGTAAAGCTTTACCAGCTTCATTTTTACCCTTCTCACCTATTAATAAATAAATAAAAACACCTTAAATTAATTTTTACCGGTGCAAAGTGCTCTAAAATTTTCACTAGTCTTTGGAACTACATCTGCAAACTAAAAATGAAAGTTATTTATAAATAAAAAGTAGTATAGTTACAAGCTCGAAGACAATTCGACCTTCAAATTCACCGTCGATTTCGATATCGAAAAAACATTTAGGGTTAGTTAGAGTCATCTTATAATGCTTGTAAAAAGTATCTTCTTTGTGACGTTTGTTAGATAAAGTTGTGCTACTTTTTAAAAGTCGCACTACAAAGTTTATAAACCAATTAAGCTTTCAACTTTTTTTTACTAAGGTTCTAGCATGTTCTATAAAAAGTGTCAAAGATCCTGAAACTTTCTACTTCAGTTATAAATTTAGAAACATTGGACGTTCTGCTTATGACAGTAAAAAGATCATTTCTTACTACTAAAAAATACTGTATTAATTGCCAAGCATAAGTAGACATATTTTATAAAAAAACATTTATGAATAGTTTGGAATAAATAAAGAAATTTATAAATATAAGCATTACATTTTAAGTACATTAAACATTGTATTATATATATTTATAATTAAAACTGTTGAATTTATTAGCCAATTAGTTAATCCCTTCTATATTTAGGAGAAAACATTTTTGAACTGTTACATGACCTAGTTATTCATAATCCCTTCTTTTAGCATTCCTTCTTCTACCTTATTCTCTTTTTAAAAACTTAAATTAATAAAAAGTTTTGCTAACAGTTTTATAGCTAAATTTATTAAAAAACTTATTAATTAATATGTATTTTTGACTTAGTATAGTATTAGCTACATTAATTTATTAATACTTACTTTAGTTTAACTGTTAATATAAAACATTAAATTTAAAACACTTAATTCTGTAATGAATAACCTATTCTTATTTTAAATATATTACTAATTAATAAGCTATTTTTATTTTTATTTTTTTAAGTTTATTGATTTTAAAATATTAAAATAATTTTTTTGGATCATTTTTTTTAAAGTATAAAAAGTTATAATTACTATACTAATTATATAGGTAATATATTTTAAAAATATAATAAAATAGTTTTACTAAGTAATAAAGTAATTTATATTAAATATAATTACTAAATATTTTAGCTATATTAATAAAATATATAAAGCTTATATATATTAAATATAATATAAAAATTCTTAATTATTATATATAATTTAGCTTATTTAACTAAGCTTTATTGATATACTCTTTTAAATTTTTATATATTTTTATTTAATAATATAGTAAATACTAATTTATTATTTAGCTCAAACTAATTTATAATTATAATTATATCAAGTATTACTTAGTATAGCTTAGTTAGCTTAAAATTATTAATAAAAAGTATATAAAAATAATTAAAAAGAAAATTTAAAAGCTTTACTTAATATTTTAACTTTAAACTTTATTAAAATATCAAAAAAAGTCTAAAATTATAAATTTTCATTCTTTATTTTTTAGTTTTATTTTATTTAAATTATTATATAAGTAATTAAACTTATATTTAATTAATTATATAAGTAATTATTATACTTAAATTAAATTTATTTTAATAAGATAAATTAATTTTATTACTTTTAACTTAGTATTATATAAATATAAACAATAACTACTATATGTATAATTTAAGCATATATTTTTAATATATAATATATTAAATAATAGCTATAATAATTATATATATAACTTTTAATAGCTAAATTATAAACTTATATAAATAAAATATAAATTATCATAAAATTAATACTATTTAAAATAATTTAGCTTTATAAATAAATAATAATAGTAATAATTATATAATTCAAATAGGTTTTTAATTAATTTAAAATTAGTATAAAATAAACTTAAATATACTATATTTTAAGCTAAAACTATACTACTTTAACTAATATATTAAGCTTAAATACTTATTACTTTAACTTTATATTAATATTATTAAAAAATTTATTAATATAATCTCATTTTTAAAATAAGCTTATATTTAAAATATTTTATTATTATAATAGTAAAATATTCTTTTATTAAATAATTTACTAATAGCTTAATATACTTTTAATATAATTTTTACTAAAAATTTAATTATTAAATAAATTTTAAAATGATAAAGTATACTTAAGCTAAAATATATATCTTTAATTTATTTATTTATTTTTAGTTTGTTTATAATAAGTTAAAATTTTATTTTTTTACTTAAGTCTATAATTAGCTAAAATACTTATTTTTTACTTAAGCTTATAATTAATTAAAGTATCTATTTTAAATCTAAAAGTATAATAAAGCTAGTTTACTTACTTTTAAATTAGCTACTTTTTAAAATTTAATGGTTAGTATTATAATATTTAAATGATTTTTAAATTTTAAAGCTATATTAGTAACTATTTAAAAGTATATATATATATATATAAATTTTAAGCTAAAATAACTTTATTAAAACTATATAACCTTTATATATATATTTTTATAGCTATTTATAAGTTTTTTTAAACTATTAGTATTTTTTTCTACTATATAAAATAAAATATAAATTTGATAAACCTTTTATTTTGCAAGCTATATATTTATAATTAAATTAAAATTTAAGCTATATAGCTTTTTATTATATAAAAAATATTTTTTATACTATTAATGCTATATTTTAATAGTTAATTTTAATTTATTAAATTAGTATAAATTATAATTTTAATTAAACTAATATATATATATTTTATTTTAGTAATAAAGCTATTAAAATACTATACTTATTAAATTTGTGTTTATTTTTATAATAAAATTATAAAAATTTAAATAATACTATTTATATAATTAATATAGTTAAAAAGTATACTTCTAATATTAAAGCTATTTTTTAATACTATACTATTTATTTTTTTTAAACTATTTTAATAATATACTATAATATTAAAGTAAATATTTAATATTTAACTAAAATATAGCTTTATATAGCTTTAGCTATATTTTTAATTATATAACTACATTATATAATAATATAATTTTTTGATATATACTTAATTTTAATAGCTTATATTATATAAATTTATTTTTATAGTTATTAGCTTACTTTTATGCTATTTTATTTACTTAATATAATATCAGTTTTTATTTTTTTAATATATAAATATATTATTACTATATTAGTATTTTGTTAAAATTTTAATATATATTTATAATATTATTATAGTAATACATTATAAAAAGTATAAATAATTGCTAAAAGTATATATATTTTTTAATTTATTAAAAAAATATAATGCTTAAAATATACTAGATTTAAAAATAACTTAATAAAATATAGTATAATTTTAATAGGCTTAAATAAAGAAAATAAGACTAAGAAATAATACAATATTATAATATTAAAAGTTAATTTACTAAACTATTAGTTTTTATTTTAAATAGTTTCTAATAAAGTTATATTAAATGCTTAATATATTTAATATAAAAAGCTTATATATATTGCTATTTTTTTTAAGTAAATAAGGTTTATAATTTTATAAAGTATATTTTATTATTATTTAATTATATAGCTTTAAAGTAGTTTAGTAAAAATCAAAACATTAATCTTAAAACAACTATTAAATCCAGGCTAATCTATATTAGTAGCTCTGTTGTTTGTTTCTCTAGTCTTTTTATAGTATATATATAGACTTTATATAAAATGTTTATTAGAAGGGAGGGATCTGCTATTTAACTTGGACAATTTTAGTAAATTCTAGACCTTATTTATAACCAACTTTTAATTAACTAAAACAAAGATGAAAGGTCATCCCTTAAAACGTGTTTCCTAGTCATTCCAGCTCAATGATCTAATTTAATAGACAATAATTTATTAAAAGTTTACTGTATTAAAAGCTTTAAATTTTTCAAAAAAATATCAGGAGGGTTAAAATCACAAAAGGTGGCAGCTAGCTTATTAGATGTAATAAACTTTATGATCATTTCACTTTTTGTTTTATTGGAATAGTATCTTTGTGAAATGAAAAGTTGGATAAATTAAGCTTTTTCAAAATTTAAAGGAAAAGTCTAGTGATTACAAAAGGCATTAATCTGGTAACGACTGAGCTTTAAATGTATAAAAACTATACTAAAATTGAACTTAAGGTCCAGTCTCACAGTTTTAAATCTATTTATGGAGAGCTTGAGCGGATATATTTAACTTTTCATACTAAAATTTGATCATGATTAATTTTTTAATGAGTATATTAAGTTTACTGAAAAAGTGGTTGCCTAAAAATGGAATCGTCATTTTAATTGGATCTGAGAGGTAACTTGTTGACTTAGTAAATCGGGTGTGATACCTCACTATTCTAACACTAATGCGGTTAGAGTTTTGAATCATGCGCTACTTTCGTAACAAAGGAACAGTAGTATATAAACTGAAAGAGCAGAAATTCGGCTATGAAAGATACAAACTTAAACTTTAAATATGAGTCCTAGATCACCAAGTTTGGAAAACCTAAGGAATTGCTTGATAGCACCAACTGAATCAAATTCAACTAACCAACCTCATCTTAAAGCACTTTTCGATAATAATAATACCAACAAATCTAATTACAATTCAAGTAGGTATAATTTTAATGAACTAATATTAAATTTCATTTTTCAAAGTTAATGCGTCTAGTTCACCCGACCTTCAGAAAGCGCATGCTAAGAGTAGTTCACTTTCCGCCTTCTTTCATATTGTATGTGTAATGGCTGGCACCGGGATATTACAATTACCTTATGCTTTGAAACTAGGTGGTTGTTTAGGTATTTTATGGATATTTGCATCTGGAGTATTAGCTTATTTCTCTGGGAAGTTTTTAGTAAACTGTCTATATTTCGATGGGTAAAGTTATAAATGGGTTTTTTTTTCTAATTTATATTAGTTTAAACCGATTGAATGGGATAATTGAAGTGAGTTCGGTGGCTTTAGGAAAGAGTGGTAGACGTATTACTGAATTTTCTTATTTTACTCTCATTATCGGAGCTTCTGGGTTATATTTAATATTAGCTTCCAATAATTTGGCTATAATAGACCAGTGGACCGGTTTTAAACAACGCGAATGGTAAACAATAATTACTTTATAATTCTAATTTAGATAGGGTTTTCATATGCTTTTTAGTTAGTTGTATCCCCTTTATTACAATTAAGAGTTTAAAAGAAGCCACCTATCTCAGGTAATTTGAGTTTTCAAATTGGGAGCTAATAGTGATTTATCAAAGTCTTTTCGGTGTTGCAACTACCGTAGCTATGGTTCTTGTTATAATAGTAGTTTCATTTCAAGATTACAGCCATGCTGGTTCCGAAGTCCGAAAAACCCATGACCTTGAATACCAATGGGTTAATTGGACTTACCTTCCACTGTCACTTGCATCTATATCCTTCAGCTTTGGTGGTAATACCGTTTTCCCCCACGTAGAGAAGACAATGCAAGATAAGAAACAGTTCAACCTGGTCCTCAAGTATGCGCTAGCTTTTATTTCCACTATTTATGCTGCGATCGCTGCGGTTGGGTACCTGGCATACGCTCAGGATACCAAGTCCCCGATTTTAACCAACTTACATATGGGAAATGCTGTCCTCGTAGCTATGGCTATGTTGACTCTACACGTGCTCGTCACAATCCCAATCAACCTGACTGCTTTAGCTTTGGATGTAAGTTTAAAATTTGCTTTAAATGTCACATTTTCTAATTGTTGGTAAAATAGACTGAATTTGCACTTGGGTTTCATTCATCAAACCTTGGCGTCAGAAAACAAAATGCGTATCGGTACACATTTAGGACTTTCCTTTCCCTTCTTACTTTCGCATTGGCTATTTTTGTTCCCTACTTTGACCACGTAATGGCTCTACTAGGTGCCCTGAGCAACAGTATATTAGTTTTCGTAAGTTTCTGTTTATTTTACTTAAGTTAAACCATTCAAATTAGCTTCTACCACCTATCTTCTATATCAAACTGTTTGGATGGCATAATGTTAATAATATGGACAAAGCTATGGCTGTAATACTCATGATTGTTGGTAGCTTTGTGGTTGTAATTGGTACAGTTGAAGCAACTGCAGCTCTTTGGCATGATGTATTTCCTAATTGAGATACCAACTACTTCTGCTACTAACTAACCTTACTGCATTTATTCTTGTCTATATATAATTAGAACTAATTATGTAATTTAATTAATACAATTATTAAACTTTTTATCTCATTTTTATAACTATAAATATATATATATAAATTTAAAATTAGTTTAAGTAGGGTATATATCATTAATAAGAAATTTATAACAAAATCTTTAAGTAATAAGTAGATAAATTATAAGTAAATTGTATAATAAAACTAAATTTTTAAAGGGATATAACAACTTTAGCTAGAATAAAACTGGTATATCATGTATTTAAGCAAATAAAATAGTAATACTCTTTACTATAACTATTAATTTAGGTAACTATATAGTTTAATTTTTTTAAATTGTACTTAGTTATTTTTATTATTAAAAACTTAAATATAAGATAATTTTGAAATTTTAATTAAAAACTTAGTTTAGATATATAGTAGCAGTTTTATTATATTTTATAAAATAAAAGTAAATAAACAAAACTTTAAAAAGTTAAATAAGTTAACTATAATATAGTTAATTATTTATACTAATAACTTATATATTTAATAATAAATATAAAAGTTAGTTATATTTTTAAAATCTTTATATTAAAAGTTTTAAGTATATATATTTTTTGATTAAAAATAAGTTAAAAATATTTAATTTTTTTATATAACTATAAAACTTTTTTATTTAGTTTAATTTTAAAGCTAATTTAAATCTAATTAATAATAAATTTTAATATAATACTTAAATATAATATTAAAATAATAATATTAATTTTGCTAAATTTTGCTTATTTACTTTTATTTTATAAAATGTAAATATAAAATTACTATTATTTAATTACTAATTTTATAAATAAATAAAATATATTTTATTTTTATTTTTATTATATTATACATTTTTTATAATTTAACTAAGATAAAAACTATAAAAGCTTTTAGTATATTTATTATTTAAGTATATTTACAATTAGTTTAAATAAACTATAAAAATATAGTATATTAAAACTTTATTTTAATAGTACTTTATATTGCAAAATACTATTTTAAATCTAAATTAGTTAAAATATTAAAGTAATTTTTTATTTAAAGCTATATATTATAAAAAGTATATAATTTTTAAAGTTATACTTTTATTTCTTTTAATTTAACTAAAAAAATTCATAAAAATTTATAAAATTAATTAATTTTTAAACTTTATAATGTATAAAAATAAAGTTTTAATATTATAATATAGTACTAAAATAGTTTTAAAAAAGTTAGCATAAAAGCTTTATATTTATACTAAAAATATATTATATAATATATTATAATTTGTATAAATTTAATAGCTTTAAAAGTATAAAAATATAATTTTATTTAGTTAAAATCTAATTATATTAAGTTTTTAAATTTTTATTAAGCTTTTTAAATAAAAATAAACTATTTTTAAAAATAGGTAATACTTTTTTTACTTATTTAAATTTATTTATTTTATAATAAAATAAAGCTATATTATGAAAATTTTATAGATTTTAATTTATAACTTTAAATTTATATATTTATTTAGCTTTTTTATAAATTTTTAAAATCAACTATATAGCTTAATTTTAATATTTAGAAAATAATAATGTATAAAATAAATTAAAAATATAAATATATTATATTTAATATTTACTATTAGTATTGTTTTTTTACTTATAATATCTATTTTTTAATTATAATAAACTTTATTATATAAAAAATTTAAAAACTTGGAAAAATAATTAAAACTAAACTCAATAAGCTTAATTTAATTTTATTTATTTATTTAAAATAGTAAATTTAGTATAATTTAGTTAAAACTATAAAAAAGATTATATTTAGCCATTAATTTTTATTAAAAAATAAAAAAGTTAAATAGTATATATTATATATTAAATGGTAATAAAATTTAGTTATATTATCAAAAGTTATTTAAAAAAAGTAAATATTAATTTAAAAGTATTTTTACTATTATATAATAAAAATGATTTTAAAAATTTAATTATATTTGTTATTTTTTATATTTTAATAAATAATTATAACTATAAAATAATTTAAATCTATATATAGCTTTTTAACTAATAACTTTTATATTATATATTTTTTTAATTTATATTAATTAAACTAGTTTATAAAGTTTTATTATCATTTATAATTTTTTTATTTTACTTTTTTTAGTTACTTTTTTTTAAACTAATAGTTTAAATATTAAAATTATAAGTCTTTTATTAAATAAAGATAAAAAAAAACTTATTAGTTATTTTAATAAGTAAAATAAAGATTGTAATTTATTAATTAGTTAAATAAAGATAATATATATAAAATAAAATAAAATTTTAAAATCTTACTTTGATAAATAGATAAAAATAAACTAATAATAATAAAATAGATAAACATAATTAAACTTACATTTATTAACTAGATAGTTATATAGCTATATATAAAACCAAACTACCTAGTTATAATATATTTAAATATTTTAATTAAAATCTTTTTTTAATAAATAATTTTTTGAAGTTTATTTTTTATTAGTTATTTTTTTTAATTAATTTACTATAATATTTTTTTAACTAAATTAAGGTTATATTATAATTAGCTGCTAATTTATTCTTTAATTAAGTCTTAGCTTGAACTATTGAGGTCTTTTAGTTACTATTTATTCAAGCATTTTGTATATATATTTTAAAGTATATTAATAAAATTTTTATAGCTTATTGAAATTAATATGAATAAAAGATTCTTAAACTTTAACCATTTCTATTATCTATATAATCTGTTATATACACAAATATAAAAATAGTGTCTTGATAACTTCAAAGAATCTGTTTGACAGTTAAAGATTATATTTGTATGGCTGTAGCACCAATTCAAAATTCTATATTAGAAAACTAGCAACTAATGTTATTTATTTCGTCCTTATTACAATAGCCTAATTCGTTATAGAATCCGTCTTATCAGTATACTCAGCGCATTATTTTACAGCATTGTGATAACTTTAGAGTACAAGATACTAGAAATGCACCAGGTTGATTAATTTCTAAATGCCAAGATTCCCCCAAGCAGGAAGCTGGTGTCAGGTTTGCCAATTCTTATGAATTAGCAAAAAATGACATTTTCAAGTAGTTGACTAATTAAGAACTAAACCAATTAAGCATCAAATTTATTAGAAATTAGCTTGAACGCCTAAAGCGGGGAATTTCAAAGTAAGTTGACCGTCAAGCGGGGGTAGTAAAGAATAAACTAATGTTATTTTTTAGCTAAGCTAGCCAAGAACAATGTGTTGGAATCGTTGAGTATACAACATGCCTCGAGGTTGGCTACACCCGCCAAACTTAAAATTTTACCCCAGCTTTGAAGCAATTTACCTTGATTGAGATTTACACTATAATGTGGGAACGGATCATTACATAAATAATAAGCTTGTTTGGGTGGAATAACTTGTGCCAATTGTTTTGATGTCATAGTTACGTTATTATTCTTGTTTTACTGATTGTTTTGGAATTATGAATAAAAGAATTTAGCGATTTTTGGATTGAATGAAATACTATGACGGTGTAACTATGACGAATTTAAATAAAGCAAATCTACATCAATAATTTTTCGAAAAGTATAAAAGAGATTGAGTTTGAATTTTTCAGATAAACTTAAACTTAAACATATACTTAAACTACAATGGCTCTTACTTTTACTGATATCTTCAAATTCGCTTTCGCTATTCTCTTACCCCCTCTTGGTGTCCTCCTTGAACGTGGCTGTGGTTGTGATCTCCTGATCAATATTGGTCTTACTTTACTAGGTTACATTCCCGGTATCATCCATGCCGTCTACATTATTGTGAAATATTGAGGCTAACTGTTAACCTAATTCATATTAAGGCTAGTTAATAATTTAATTCTGCTCAAACTATTAAACTGTAATATATTATTTATCCATATTTTAAAGTACTTATAAAATAATATAAAAGAATATAAGTGCCCAGGTTTAGGTAAACTGGGCACAGTTCGACTATTACTAACAATTTTACAACATATTTACTAGACAATACCGTGTCGTTTATTCAGTAGTATAGATTTACTAGAAAGTAACCCCATTTAGCTTTATATTTATGTATGTTATTTGTAATCGTCTAAACGAATTTTTAAAGATCTTTAATTTTTTGAAACCCTTTATGTAAATTGTTAGTTTAGCTCAACTTTAGATTTAGTAATCTTTATACTTTGATTCTACAATTTTGATTTATTAATTTTTGTTGATATATTATAGGGGCTCCAAAATTTTTTCATCCAAAGATTTAGTCGATATAGTCTTGTTATAGGTAAATATTGTTTAAGATGTCGTATATATATTTCTAACACTAGTATAATCTAGGGAGTCGTTTAACTGACACAGAAGTATAATTAGTGAGTTAAGAGATAAAGAATCTTGTTTTACAACAAACATCGAATTTAACAATTTTTGCATTTGAAATTTTACAACCATTTATAAAGGATGCTTAAAAAATTGGTAAGAATGTAATATTTAATATATTTATGTTTTGGGTATATTTATGCATTAAAAGAAGTTAGATATTTAAATATATATATTTTTAGCTATATTGCGGACCATTCTTTTAAAATAGATTTTTATGAATTCAAATACATGTTCCATCAACATAATCCGAAATTACTAATATAATGAAACTGACAGAAAGTAGATGTTTTTTAAAATGCTAATAATTTATATTCTAAAATTAGATTATTACTATTATGACATTTAATGTCTTTAAAAAATATATTATCTATGTTAAGTAAAAAAATTAGAAGAATATAGTAAATTCAAAATTTTTAAAAGCTTTAAAGTCACTTTTTAACTTTAGATCGTTTTAAATTTGATGTTATAACCAACAATTTATGTTTAGTTTTTAGCTTAAGTAAATCTAGTAAGTTAATAAGCTTGGTTAGTAATTCAACAAATATTAGTAAATAAGTTATTTATAAATTTATAAAAATAAATCCAATATTTTGAGTAGATATTATACTAGTATATTATATTGAGGGTGTAAATAGAGGATTTTTAAAAAACTAAAATGAAAATTCAATCACACTTATAATGTAAAGGTTTTGGAAACTGTATATTTGGTAAAAACAATTGCTTTATTAGATAATTCAATATTATATTATAGTTTAGCATAGCAAATAATTTTTTTTAAATATTATATTTTGGGAAAATATAGTAATCTTAGATTTAATATTCTATTATATTAGACTTTTAATTTCAATCAAATTAATATAAATTAATACTCTTAGTAGTTTATAGCTTACTAATAATATATAATATATAGAAATAGAATTAAAATAAGTTTACTATATTAATTTTTTAAAATTATACCTATTTAAGCCATAAATATAAGTATGTTTTATAATATTTACATATTATAATGTTATTAGTAAACTATAACTTATTAAAAATAACAGTTTATAATAGTTTAATTAGAATTAAAAGTTTAGTATAATAAACTATTAAATATATAATAAAATTACTATTTTAAAAATTTATTAAAAAAAACAATTTATAATATTTATTTAACTGTAATATTATATTTTTTAATAAGATAGCTATTTTTGTTAATTTTTTTTCTAAATTTTTAAATATATATTATATCATATTTAATATTATATATATTATACTTACTATATAAATATAGTAAAATAAAATTAAGCTATCAATTTTAAAAAATACTATAATTAAATGTAAATTAAAAAACCAAGCTATTATATAATATAATTATTAACTATTTTAAAACTATTTAAATTCTATAAAATAATAAGCTAAACTTTTTATAATATAAAATATTATTAGAATAATTTAGAAAAATGTTAGCTTAAAGATTAAGTTTTTAAGCTAAAAGTTTATATTTTTAAGCAAAGTTATAAATATACATAAAATATTTATGTATTTTTTAAGCTTTAATTAAAAAAATTATAAAATTATTTTTACTTATTTTTTGTAATATTTTATCACTTAATAAAATAATAATTTATTAACTTATGAAAATTTATTTTCAGTTTTGTAACTTTATTTTAATTTATTAGTAATAAATTAAAAATGCATTAATAAAGCCTAAAATATTAAAATAAGCTCAAAATAAAGACTTAGGTTTTTTATTTAATTATTCTAACTTAAAAGCTTTACTAAAAATACTTTTATAAATAAAGTCTAGTAAAAGCTATTAAAGCTTAAAAAAATAATAAATCATATATACTTCTAATAAATAACATTGCTATATAAATACATTAAAAATATATATTAAAATCAAAAAAATGTTATATAATAAATTTTTTACATACTTTTATTTTTTATTTTTTATTTTTTTAGCTTATTTTCTTAAACATGTTAAGGTAATAACTTATAAAAAAAGTTATTATAACATTTTTCTTTATTTACTTTATTTATATTTTATATATATATTTGCTATTAAAAGACTTACCTTTTTAGTTACATATATAGTAAACCAACTATTTTATATATATAAATTAGTTAACTTTACTATAGAAAAAGCTAGTATTAATATAAAAACTATTACTTATTAGATTATAACTATCATTATATTTTTTATTAATAATAATACTAATATATATATATTTAGATAAATTCACATTATTTATAGTCACTATATTATTATAGTACCTTGTATTACATAATTTAAATATTAGCTCTAATATAATATATTAAACTGGATATTATATTTTTAAATGCTTTATTATAAAATATTCTTTAATTTAAATATTAAAAAATTTAAAGTTATATATTAAATATTTTAAAAACATATAAAAAAGCTATATTTATATTAGTATTTTAAATTCAAATATATTTTTTACTAAATAAAAACTATATTAAACATTATAATATATATATAATTAATTTTACTTATTTTAAAAAAAATTAAAAAAATTAAGTATTTATATATATATTTATTATAAATATTTATACTTTTAAAGCAATAATTAATTATATATTAGCTAATAATATTATAATTTTAAACTAAGTTTTATATAGTAAAAATTTTATTAAATATATTTATATATTAAACTAGATAGTATTTAAAGTAAACTTTAAATAAAATTAAGATGGCTTTAATTAAGCTTAGTAAAAAAGAAATAAAAAATATGTTATTAATATAAATGGTATAACTATAATATAAATATATTATTTATAAGTAGTAAGATTTTACTATCTAATTTTTAAAAAATTTAATAATCAAAATCTTACTTTTTAAAAATATATAAAATAATTAAAATTTAAGTATTCTATATATAAACAAATAGCTTATAATATTAAAATTTGCTATTTTAATTTATTTATATAATTTATTCTAAAATAAATTAAATAATTACATTTGCATTTATATAAATATTTATTTAGATTATTTTAAACAATATTAGATTCAATCTGAACCTAATTAATATCAAATTTTAATACAATACTTAAATTATCATATTAAAACTATGGTATTTGTTTATTTATTTTTATTTTATAAAAGGTAAACAAAAAAAGTTATATATTTAAAGAAATATATTATCATTGCTATGTTAAGTTTTGTTAGAACTAGTTTATTTTATAATTTTCAGTTGTAAATTTTATTTTATTAAATTAGCATAAACTTTGAATAAATATAATCTATAAAAATAACAAAAAAACTGGAGTAATAAAATTAGGACTATTTCTTTATTTACATATACGTATTTATAGATTATTTTTTCCTTAGTTAACTTTAACCTTATTTCGTTTTTCAAAATTTAGGTCTTGATTTGTCGAATTAGGTTTGTTATTATTGGTATAGACTTGGTTAATAATTTTAGCAATTAACCCTTTAACTACCAAACCTAAAGTGCCTAACCATAAAACGATTAAACTTAATACCACGAACAGGATATCCAACTGGTAAGCTTGGATCGGTGACATAAGTTGTGAATGGGGTATAAGGTGTTTCAGTTCGCAATTAGGTTGGATAAGGTTCGTTTTTTGTTGGATGTTGCACTTGTCGAATTGGAAATTTCTACAAAGTTTAGATAGTTCGATGTACTGTAATAACAGTTGGCTACTTTTTAACTTAGAGTTGTCCAGTTGGTTGAATTTAGCAAGTTTGTATATATAATCCAAGTCGTTTTTGTTGTTGTTGTTATCGGTTATTAGAGCTTGTACCTTAGTGTAGAGTAAATCTGAAGTGAGGGTGTAGCGGTCGAATGAATATGCAACTTTAAGGTCAGCTAACTTCCTAGCGTTTCTAAATTGATCACCCATAAAAGGTAGGATGAACTGGAATTTCTTTTCCAGTATCGATTCAAAACAGGTTTCAATACCGCCGTGATGTATGATTAACTTAACGTTTGGTTGCTTCAATATAAATTTCTGAGGTAAATACTTTTTAAAGTAGTATTTAGCACTTAAATCTACAGTATTCCCGTTGGCGGTGTTAGTATCTATTCCGATGTCGGAGTTGGTTGTGTTGGAACTGTTACTGTTTAAATTAATAATATCAGCTAACTCGGTCCTACCCAAAGACCAGATAACTCCATCGATAACTTTAGTTTGTAACGCCAAGTTCAAACTTGCTAAAAGGTTAAGAATATCGAACTGGGCTAGTATAACGTTGGTACCAAACGATACGTACACTAACCTACTTTTCCCGTTTAAAAAACGGATCAAGTCTTCGTCCTTCCGCTCTACAATATCGGATGAAATGGGTCCAACTAGCTTCAAATTAGGTTGGAAGAACTGGCTCGATTCGAAGCCAACAAAGCTGTTAGCGACGCCTAAAGTGTCTCTCAAATCACCGAACGGTTTAGCAGTGGTAACTATTCCGAACTCTAGCCTACTCTTCTCGATAACTTTATTAATCTTTAGCCCGTAATAAGCCATTTTAGGATATTCGATTAAAAACATATAAGCCCTTGCTGCAAAACTTAAGTTTAAAGTAGTTAGAGGCGAATTTAAACTTAAAGATTTAGTTAGATATATGGATGAAGTAATCTCGAATAGGTCTATAGTTTGGAACGAGGTTACGGTTGGTATACTGTACTTCCTAGCTAGATCTTGGCACGCTAAAGCTAAGAAATCGCATACTACCAGATCGGGTCGAAAGGCCACTATTTCGGCTTCCAATTTAGTGAAGGTAAGCCTGTACGATCTATCGAATAACACCGACAGATTTTCCGATATAGTTATCATACCATCCTTGTTGTTTGTTTTGGTATGGAACGTAGTCTCCATAAGGGTTCGAAACTCATGTTCGTCGGTAACTGAGGGGCCTAAACTGGTAAGAGTGAAGTTGAAGTAATCGGGATGGTTACGGATGTACTTCAAGTTGTCGTCAGTAGATACGTAATTTATAGTGTGGTGCTGTACACTTAGTTGCTGTAGGATCTCACTTATCCCTTTGAGATGGGAGTTTCCACCGATTATCGTATGTAATAAGATCCGGTACTTCGATTGTGGATTCAGTTGGTTTAATCGATCGTCTTTAGTAACGATACCACTGTCACTAAAGGTTAACCCACGGTAAGGTTTCAGTTCTTCACTCTGTTCTGCTTGTTTAGTGTTCCAGGCAAAATTGACGTCATCGTTACCTAGCTCCGGGTGACTCCGTTGTGAAGCTAAGTTGGTCGCTATTAAATTTGCTAGTAGTACAGTTAAAAGTAAGCTTAAATGATAAAATTGCATCGTATAGCTTAAAATCTAAGGATTAGTTTTTAAAGAGGTAGTACGTATTTACAGAAAATTTTGGTAAAGGTAATAGAAAATGGCTAGTTATTAGGTTTATATACCGTTGTAAAGTAATGCTGATTGAGTAAGCGCGTAGTAATTGGTATAACAATCGAATTATTTAACTATCGCTCCCTGGAAAGGGTATCAACTTTGGAAGTAAAGGGGTTAGATTGGTTTATAAACAATCACTCCTTTATAGCTAGTTATCGATAAATCTAGTTTCGGTTCAATCGTTGGAGGAAATTTAACCTTATTAAGTAATTGTGCGAAGGTTAAACTTGCTACAATATGGTATAAGCTTATATAGTTATTAAACCTAGAAAGCGTACAAGCTATACTGTTAAAATAGCTGGTCTATTTTTGTTCAAGCTTACCGATTTAAAACAGCTTTTACTCAATTTAATTAAATTAAAAAAATATATTTTAAACTCACACTTCAACTAAAGTAAATTATAATTGGATTAAAACCGAATGATTTATAGTTTGTTTAGTTGTACATTTTTAAATTTCTATCTCCTTTATATTAAAAAACTATCGTCCATCGTTTCATAACTTTTTCATCGAGTACAGATTTAAATTCGTTATTAGTTGGATAAAGTATTTCGAATTAAATTGAATAAGTTTCATTTAAAAAGTAACTTTTAAATCACAAATTATTTGAATAGTTTGTAATTCGAAATATAAAAACATTGTCCCATAAAGTATAAACTAATTAAAATAAAGTCGAATTTCAATTTTTTATTGATGTGATACACCCCTTACAAACTAGTTCGGCGTATCGATCTATCCACTTTGATCTAAAATAAAGATCGGCACACCTCGGTAGTCCTACCCTACTACAACTTAAACCCCTGAAACGCCTATGACTAATTGACGTACAGCTTTATTCTACCTCATCAACTGCTTTAATGACTTAAAGTTAAGGGTTGCTGTGACACGTCATCCGACTAAATTAAGGGATCCGATTATTTCGTTAAGTGCTACAATCGTAAAATAACTAAATTTATATGAAAAGTTTTAATCCTTGTATTGAAAAGTTCCTGTAAATATATTAAATTGCTTGAAAATAAAGGCAGTAAAATTATAATTTAGTTTGTTTTCAACTACTTTCCGACGTACCATCCCTAGCTTTTAAATTAGGAATAGTAGATGACGGTTGAAAGTATAGCCCACTACTACCGATGACTTAGAATTTGTTTATAACGAAGCTGGACTGGATTGATTTATCTCCATTTTTTTTATTAATACAAGTGTTTTAGGAAGGTAGTTTTATCTACTTACCTACGTAGCGACTTCTTATTTGTGATTAATAATTAAAATTACCCTATAAACTTTAAAAAGAAATACTTAGCTAAACTTATTATTTGGATGAAGTGGTGGAAAAGAAATAGAATAGCTGGAAAGTAATATGTTAGTTAACATCTTGTAGATATTGCTTATAGTATATAAACTTCAATGTATATAATTTTTTTTTAATAAGTTAAATAATATATTAATAATAGTATTTTATATTATATATTATTAGCAATCTACTATATAAAAGTAAACTTTTAAAAATAATTGTCATCATTTATTTCATTTTTTTACAAATTAATAAAAAAATTAAAGTACTGTTTATTTTCATAAATGTAATTATTTTACAATATATCTTTCAAAAAACCTAAATAATAAATATATAAGTATTATACAATTTTTTTCAAAATAGTGTTATACTTACAAACTAAAACTAATAAACTTGATATTTTTTAAATTAAATATTTAAATATATAATCTAACTTTTAATTTTTATTATTTTTAAAGATAACTTTAGCTTTTTGTTTTAAAATTAAAATTATATTAGTAAATAATTAAAAACCAAATTTAAAATAAATTATATAATATTTAAAAACCTAAATAATACTAATAAAGTTAAAAAAAACTTTTTTATTTAGTTAAAATAACCCAAACTATAATATTTTAAGCATATATTTAACTTTATTTCAATTTAATATAAAATTTACTTTTAATTTTTTTTACTCTAATTTTATTTTTTAATATATTTTTTTAATTATAAAAGTATTTTTATTTAATTTTATTAAAGTTTTAAATTTTTATTAAATTTAGTATAAAGCTTTAATAAATTAAACTTATACTTATTAATATTTAAACTAATTTTTATAAAGCTAATAGTATTTTTATATATTATTAAGTAAAAATAAAGAAAAAAAATTAATATAAATTTTTTTTAATAAAATATTAAATAAAATAAATTTAAAAAATTTTATTAATTAAAAGTTTAAATATATAATAATTAAAATAAAGTAATTAGATATAGTAAAGATAATGAAATTTAAAAAATAAACTAGCCAAAATAAGCTATATTTATATAAAATATAAAATAATAAAATAATAATAGCTTGAATATAAATAAATTAAATTAAGTCTATATTAGTAAACTAGTTTAAAAAAGAAAAATTTTCTTAATAAATGTTTTTTTTATTTTTTAATTTTGGATTTTAAAAGTACAAATACTAAATAAAAATAATTTATTATTATAAATATAAAGTATATATTTTAAAAAGTAATTAATATAAAAATGTTTATTAAAAAAAGTTTTAATATACTAAAAAATAAAAAACATTTTTATATTTATATAAATATAATACTACTACTATAATATAAATATTACTTTTATTATTACATTAAAATTATATATATATTATAAATAGTAAGTAAAAATATTAAAAAATATTAGCTTTTATTATAAAAAATAAAAGTAGCTAAAAATGAAAAATAAAAATTAGCTATTTATTTAAATATTAACTTTTAATATAACTTTAAAATAATATTTATAAAATATTTGAATATATTTTATTTTATTTTAAAATAAATGTTAAAAAGTACTAATAATAGTATTATTATATTAAAAGTATATATTTTTAGAATTTATTAAAATATAAAAGTTTGTTAAAACTGCTTAAAAAGCTTAATAAATAAGTAAAAAAAAGCTAAAATAGATAAAATTTAAAAAATAAACCTTATTATAAAACTTATAATTATATAAATAGAAAAATTTATCTATTTTTATATTATTTTTAAGTAAAAATTTTATTAGCAAATATTATATTTTTTTACTATTTTCATTAATACTTTTTTATTTAAATTAATAATAACTTATAAACTATTATTTTATTAAATAAATAATTTTTTAGTAAATACTTATTAATAATTAGCATATAGTATACTATTTATAAATTAGTTATTAATATAACTATGGTATAAGTATAAATTTTTTATTAAATTAGTAAATTTAATTTAAAAATAGTTAAAATAAATAGCTTTATAAACTTTTAGCTATATTTTTCTAATATATTAGCTTTTTTTAAAAGCTAAAAGTTATAAAATTATATAATTAAAAAATAACTAGTTTAAAATAAAAATATAAATAAAGTATTATTTAAGAATAAATAAATAAAATTAAAAAAATTAAAGTTTTTAATAACATTTATTAATTTAATAATAAGTTATTAAACTACTTGATTAAAAATTAAAAGCTTTTAAAAATATAAAAAATATTTTCTTAAATTTAAAATAGCTAAATTTATTAGTATAATAATTATAATACTACTTTTAATAAATTAGAAAACAGATTAGCAAATATTAAAAATAGTAAAAGTAAAATTTAAGTTAGTAGCTAGTTATTTTTAGTACTTTTTTTAAGCTTAATTTTTTGAAAAGCTCTTTTTTAAATAAAATTTTTATTATATAAATTTAAATTAGTTTAGTATATTAGCTATTATATTTAAAAATATTAAAAACTAATAAATAAGGGTAAATTTTTTTAATAAATTTAAATTAATTAATTTCAAGCTTTTATATTAAGTTTAAATTTTAATTTATTAAATTTAAGCTTTGTAAATAAGATTTAATTTCTTAGCTTTATTTTTATTTTAAAATTTATATCTATTTTTAAAACTAATTTAAAAATTTATTAACTTTGTAGCTGCTATTTAATCTAGCATTTTGTAATAAAGATTTAATAATAAACTACTATATAAAATAAAATATACTTTATAGTGTTAATTTTAATATAAAAAATAATTTTAACAGTTATTATATTTTAATTTATAATTAATATAAAAGCATTTCTATACATTAGATATTTACATCACATAGTTATATTTTAAGATAAAAAATTAAGGTAGTGGTAATTTTAGCTATAAATTTAGAAAATAACTTATTATAGGACAATATAAGTTATAAAAAATATAAATGAAAACTTTACTAAAACTACTGTTTTTAGCTAAATTAAAAAATATAAATTAATTTTAAAAATAGTAGTTGAATTTATAAAAAACACTCTTAATTAAATTTTTAGAGGATTTAATTTTTAACATAATTTAGTTGTGGAATGGCAAACTTATCTAAAATATAAATATATTTTTTTTGGTAAATAAATTATATATTTAGTGAAGCTAATAGTTTTATATAATAAAATTTAGAAGATTAAGGGTAAAATTAAATTGAAAGGAATAAATATAAATAATATAAATTATTTAAAGGGAATAGTCAAGTTCTTTTGACAATAGGAACTAAAGCAGAATTTTACATAAAACTTATTTCTGTAAATTATAAAAATTATAATTTTTTTAAAATCTATAAAAGTTTAAATAAAATAATCATTTCAAGCGATCGATTTACACTAACCAATTTTTATTTAAAAAAATTAGGGTTTCATCCTCTTCTAACTTTTTTCCAACTCAATAGTTAACGTAGTTATTCTATTGAAAATAGTAGGTTTAAGGCTTCTTCAACCTTACCCCGCATTTAGAAAATAGATAGGTATTAATCCGCCTCACAATTTTAAAATACCTTTCGAATAGGAACTGATGGAAAGTTGCGAACATTTCAAATCGCATCCGCAATTTATACGAAATAAAAAGGATACCATATAATTTCTATTTATAAACTTGTACTTTTTCAAACTATTCCCCCGCTAAAATTACGCTTCAAGATTAGATTGAAACAATTGATAATTTTTTTCGAAAAGCTATTAAAATAAATATAAATTAAAGCTTTTCATTATAATTTTAAATCGATAACATTTTTATAAAAAATAGTTGAATAAAAAATCAACAATTTCATTTCGATATTTATCGAAACTATATCGGTTAAATAATACCTAAAAAGTAAACGTTCAATCATCCTTGAATGTGACCTTTCAGGAGTTTATTGTTTACAAATAACCTGTACAAGAGAAATAGCTAAGTTCCCAACTTTTGCCAACTGGTTTCTATCCAGCTTATACTCGTTTAAAAACTAAAAATCCAGCTTTTTACAATAAATATAACTATTTATAAAAGCTTCCAAGTAAAATCTCATTATTACGATGTAGCTATTTTTTTTAAGATTAATTTTCGGCAATTGAAAAGTTTAATTTTCTGGGATAGTAGCTATTTAACTAAAATAAAAATTACGTAAACTATTTTCGAAAACTTGCTTGTTGGTTTGCTAATAACAGATTATTAATTATAAACTTCTAGAAATTTAATTGGTATGTAACTAAGTTCTTTTATTTATAAACTAACTATAAAGTATATAGGTAAATAACAAATGAGCTACAATACGTTCTTAAATTAAAGGGTTGTTGTTGGTTTTTTAAAATTAGCAGTAAAAGATTTCCTACCTCCCAATTTTTTGAAACTTATTAAAAATATTCATAAGTTTATATAAAGTTGGTAGGTTAAATTAACTATCTCGTCTATTTACCGTAAATAAACGGCGTATACCGATTAACTGTACATTAAGTCATTTGAAACTTAGCCCACCTGAAACTTAGTCACGACATCAGTTAAATAAAAGTAATCGAATATTTATTTAAAAATAAAGGAGTAAACCCGCAACGAAATAGCGAAATAAATATGAAATTTAACTTTTTAATACTTTTAGGTTCAAATATAACTTGAATTAATTACGTTTTTTAAACGTTAAAATTTAAATTGTAAATTGACGTACAGGCGTGTTAATTTTAAAAAAAATAAATGGTACCGTTTTTCGAAGAAATTAAGCGCTATGTACGCTAAAAATATGCAAATTTAAAACAAAGTACCCCTTCAAAAGATAAATTATTTATCGTTTTATGTTATTGGTAAACTTTTGACCTGAAAGCTTATTAAGAAAAATGGATCGAAATTTAATTTAAAAATTGGTTCTATAAAAGTTTCAAATTTCAATAAAAATTATATTTAATGGAACGTTAAAATTTAAATAAATATTTAAAAAATAATTCTAAATATAAAATTTTATTTCACCTTTTTTAAATAAGTTCTAAAAATTTGTATTAAATAGTAAATTACAATTTGATAATAAGAGTTAACTTTTTAAAAAAATTTCTTGGCCAACAATCTGTAAAAGTAATTCAATTAATAATTTTTAATATACCATAAAAATCTATTTTACAAATATAAGCAGCTCAGTAAAATGCTATAAAAAGCAAGTTTGGAGTGAACTGAATAAAATAAACTTGGTCGAATATAATCCAATTTTTTTAATAAGTTTAAAAAACAAGATAACTAGAAATCCCTTCCCCCTTTAAAAATTACCCTTAAATGAAAGAAAAAGTAGATATATATACTTAACTTAGCCTCAAAAGCTGAAAACTTATTTGAAGTATTTCATAAATAGATCCTAATAGTGAAGCTACTTTAGCTTTACCCTCGCTTTGTAAATACAATTTCTGTTACATCATATTCCTCTCTTGTAAATAGCTTATTATCAATCACTTAGTATAAATATTGAGTTTGCCTTCTTTTTTGTAATACCACCTGTTAAATTAGTTTTAATAACAAACAGCCAATTAATAATTCGAATAGTTGTAGGAATCCAAGCCAACTTTTAATACAACTATTTATAATGTTACCTTATATCGACCAATTTTATCTACCTAACATCGGCTTTTATGTAGAAGGTAGAGACAGCCCCTACTTTACAGATAATCAAGTTATAACCGAACTGAAAGGTTGGTTCCAAGACAAAGTTGAGGCTAGTAAGTTGGATATGGTAGTTGAGGCTGGTATGTCTATAACCAGTAAATTCGCTCCCGATTGTAAAAGTAAAGCCAAATTCGTAGCTATGGCTAAGTTTGTAATCTTCGGCTACATCTTCGACGATATTGAACCGGAACAAGAAGTTGAAAGTGATGACTACAGTGGTTCCAATCCACAAGACGTTAACTTAAACGACCGTAACGAAACTGGTGGTAAAGTGGAAGTGTTTTCTCAAGTCGCTGACGTAGTAGCAGGTAAACGTAAACCGGTGACCAAATTGGAAAAAACGGTAGACTGTATATACGCAGAGCTTAAGAAAACTTGTTTACCAGGCCCTTACATGCGTCATGTATTCGGATTCACCAGTTGGGCGCATACCATGAAACTGGAACACTCTTTACAACGTAAGAATACCATGAATTTGGATCAGTTTTTAGAATTCCGTAAAGATAACGGCGGGTTCTACGGTATGACAGCCATCCTTGAATGTTTGATGGACTTCGATATCAACGATATCTGGCAGATCTGTCTACCTATATACCAGGACGTGTACACCCATCTCATGTTGATCAACGACCTATACTCGTTTCGTAAAGAGTACTACCAGAACGACACTACCAACATCCTATCGTTTTTAATTTTGAATTACCACCGCACCATTAGTGAAGCGATCGATAACGTCATCGACCTAGTAAATAATTTGAAGTTCCGCATCCAAACTCATATCAACAAAGTTTTAAAGGTGCATCAGAACGACCCGTTCTACCCTAAACTGTACAACTATTTTAAAGCTTTAGAGCTACTTACAGCCGGTAATTTACTGCACTCCAAAACGATAACAAGATACCACGGTACAACTAAAAAGGTGGGGTACGGTATTCTAATTATGCATCCCAAAAATACTATTATAGTTAAACCTAACTCATCTTTTCTTAATAACCACTGCGCCAACTTCTTACTGGGATTCCAATTGGATCCAAGGTTGCTCTAAAACGGGAACCTAATTACAAATTTTAAAATCGAATCCTACGCTTATTGTCATCCTCTTTGATTGGCTTTCGGTAACTTTCTTTTAAATTACTGCTCGCGTTAAACCGAAGCCTTTTTACTTATTTACGATATTTGAAAAAAAATGAAATTTAATAAAAATTATTTAGACCAATTAAAATTTAATAATTATATATTTTATGCGAAATATGCTGCATTTTATATTTAACACCCAGTATAGCAATAGATCGGTTATTCTATTAAAGCGTTAAAGTTAGTGAAGCTATTTAAAGTAAAATTTCGGTTTGTAACGTTAAATTAATTGCAGCAGCACTTGTCGTATTGTGATGGGATCGGTACATGACGTACATCCGACATTTCCTGTTAACTTTTAAAATATAGTCCGATACACTACTAAATAATTTATTATTTAGTAATCGGTATATCGGTACATATTTATATTTAGAATAATTATTAGTTTTTAAAGCTACTCTAACAAAATTTGAGTATAGAATAGTTATACTACGGGTACCAACTTGGTATATTACACTTTAAAATTATAATACTACATTACATTGCAGAAATAATGGCGAATTTATTAATAATTATATGGAATTGTGCTATTAAACTTTACTTTAATTAATTCCAATTTTAAAATAAAATTAATTTATTTCACCTTCTGGAAACTAATAAATTATTCCGTACTGATCAACTTCTAGTTAATCTAGATACAAAAGCTTTAAAATCATTCTTAGCAACTCCACTTAAATAGTAGTAGTTTTTTAGAAACCAAAAGAGTATAAAGCGTACAGCATTAGATAGAATTTATATTAACTAAATAATAGGTGAAAATTAGCTAAAGTTGATCTTTCTAAATAGTTTGTTAATTTACTTAAATGCTTAATTAAATGTTTTTCTGTTAGAGCTTCAGAAGCTTATACTTTAAATTTCTCACTATACTTCTTCTGGCATCAAAATCTTTTCACCAAAGCTAATAACACTTCTTTAATGCTTATATAATAGTAGTCTAGTCTTCTACATCTGGATAATTTATATAATTTTTATTATTAATCCTAAATAGTCATTTTATCATTATTTCTCAAAATCTATAACATACTACTTTATTATCTATTTAAAAGTTTACTTAGTCTAATACTTTGCCACTAATATAAAAACTTTTCCTTTTTTAAAAATCTTTTATGCTAATTACTATCTTACTATAGTTTTAACTATATTATATATAAAATTCTATTATTAAGCTTTGGTAAATTTAGTTAAGTTTATATTATAGTAAATATAAATTTATTTTATTTCTACTTTTATTTTATTACTTTTAACTATAAATATAGTACTATACTAAAATTTTTTATTTTCAATTAAGTTTTAATACTTAAGTACTTGCTTTTTTATAAAAAAATAGCTTATTTTTAAATAATATAGTATTTAATTTTTAAGCTTTTAAAGTTAAAATTACTAGTTATTTTTTAAGCTATTTTAATTTTTAATTTAATTTACTTTATTATTATAATTATTTTGATAAAAAAAGGTAATTTTTTAAAAAAAAATATAAATTAACTAAAAACTTTATAAAAAAAGTAATTAAAATTTAAACATATATGTATAATTAAATAAATTAAAATAAGTAATATATAAATATATAATATATTATTATACTTTTAGTAAAATTTATTAAATATTTATATATTTAAAAAAATTTCTACTTTTAAAAATATATTTATTATTATATAGCAGATTTACTTTAAAAAAATCAATACTAGTTTATTTTTAATATATATATAGTAATAATATAAAGTTTTAAATTTTAATATAAATAATATAAAATAATAAAAATTAATAGCTAAAAAAAGCTTTAGCAAATATATTATTTAAGTAAAATTTATTATTATATATATATTAAAATTGATATTCTAATTTAGTATTATTATATATTTATTTTTTATTAAAACTATATTATATAAAATTTTACTTTTTTAAAATATATAAAAATAAGCAAATATAAAAACTTATTAGTTTAAAATATATTTATATATTAATTATATTAGTAAATATGCTAAAAAATATTAAGTTATACTTTAATAATAAATATTTAAATTTGCCAAATATAGAAAATAATAAAATTTATACTACATATAATATTATATTTAAAAAAAGTTTATATAAATTATATTTTACTTAAACATATTAATAATTTATAAATTAATATTAGTAAATTTAAGCTAATAAAGCTTATATATAAAATTATACTTTATAACTTATAAGTATTAGTTTTATTTTAAAATAATTATAAAAATATAAAGTTTAAATTTTAAGTATTTATAATTAATTAGTATTACTTATAATAAATTTAATAAAATTATAGTTTTAAAAAGTTATTAATTACAAGTTTATAAATTAAGTATATATATAATTAAATATAATATAATAACTTTTTAATTAGTATAAAATTATAAAAAAGTAGTAAATAAATTATTAGTATAAAAAGAATATAAATTTATATATTATAAAGTAATTTATAATTTTTATTAAAAAAATAAATAAATTTTATATTAAATTTAAAATATAAAATTTAAATATTTATAATATTTAGTATTATAAATAATAAAATACTATTAAAAATAGAGATTATAAAAAAGAAATTTTAAATTAAAGTTATTAAAGCTTTTTTTAATAGTATTAATTAAAGCTATATATAAAATACTAGTAGTATAAAAATAGTATTTAAAATATTTATATATATAAATATATAAATTAATACTTAAAAAAAAAGCTATATATATTTAGTATATAAAAAATAAGAAAAAATATTAAAAGCTAAAGTTTATATATTTATTTTATTTATTAAGCTAATAAAATATATAAAAATAAAGAAAAAATAATTTTATTTTTAAAGTAAGTATTAGATGTAAAGTAAATTAAAGTTTATAAAACAATAATAAATATAGCTTTATTAATAATAATATTTATTATTAATTAATTTAATTTTAAATAAATATTTTTATTTACTTTTATCTTTATTTTAGTTATAAAAGCTATTTAAAGTTTTTTTAATTATTTTATTTTTACTTTAAGTATATTTTATAATTATATTAAGTTATAAATTTTTATAATAATAATAATAAATATAACTATCTAAAATTATTTTTATTATTATAAGTTTAAAGCTTTTATTTAAACTTTCTATAGATTTAATTTTTTAGATTTTTTTAGTTTAAACCTAGCTAATTTTAAATTTAAAAGTTAATTTTTTTAATAAAGAAATAATTATAATAAATAAATATATAAATTTATTTATTATTTATTTTAAAAAAAGTGCTTAAATAATATAAGCTTATTACTTTTATATATAATAATATAAGATTTCATATTTTTAAAATAGTAGCTAACTTTATTTTAAAAAATAAAATTATAATTTTAGATTAGTTTACTAATTTATTAAATTTTAACTTTATAGAAAATATTTAATTAAAGTTAAAATACTTTATATAATTTACTTTTATTATAGCTAAATTTTAAAATAAATTATAAATTAAAATTACTATTTAATATTATAAATATTAGATTTTAAAATAATAAAACTTATTAAATAACTAATTTATAATTATATTTATATATTTATATTTAATTTATAATTAAAGTAATATTTATATTTTTACTTATAAATTAGTTTTATTTTTTTATTTTTTACAATATTTTATATATAGTTTTTAGATATAAAAAGTACTAAATTTAATTTTTACATTTTAGCTTTACTTATTTTTTTTAATTTTTGAATTTTAATTTATTTAAAAATAAAAAGTTAGAAAGTCTAATAAAATTAAAAAACTTATATTTATAATACTTAAATACTTAATATTAAAACTAACTAAATAAAAAGTTAAAAATATATTATAAATTATAAATAAAAGCTTATTAATAAAAAAATTAAAAAATATATAATTTGCAACTAAACTTTTTATATATTATAATAAACTTGTTATATTATATTTTTTTATTACAATATATTAATTTTAGATATTATATAAGTTTAGTTTTTATATAATATTTTTTTTACCTTGTTTATAAAGAAATTAGATTTAGTTTAACCCTAATTTTTTTTAAATTTTGTATAACTATTATATAATTGTATGTAAACTTGTATTTAAATTTGCTAAATTTAATTATATTAGATATAAAAATAGTACAAATATATAGCTGTGCAAATGTATATTTGATACTATACTTAAAGTAGCAAATTAAAATTTAATAGTTTAATTTTTTATACAAATAGCTAAAAAATATGGGTTTAAAGCAAGATATACTAATAAATTAATATACTAAAAAGATTATAAATTGGAAATTTTATATTTTGAAATATAAAACAGCTTTAGGAAAGCTACCTAGTGAAATTAAGAGTTTATTTGAGTTTAAACATTCTTACTACTTTTACAGGAATAGATAAAACCTAAATCTTTAATTGTATTACGTTTATAACTATATTTATATTAAAAATAATTTTTAAGTACAAATTTTGATATAAATCCTGGTCTTAGGATAAGCTAACCCATTTATCTAAATAGTAAGCTACATCCTAGAATGAGCTTGGTCTTCGATTTGGCTTAGCTCAAAGTTTTTAGATATCAAAATTTAAATCGGGATTTTAGATTTTAGATTTTCGGTGAATGTGGTTCAAACTTTTAATTTTATAGCCAATCAATAAGCGTTATACTGCTTAGTAGGTAGATTGGTTTCAAGGTATAAAAATAAACTAAATATTTTGTTTATGTTTTTTTGTCTTGTGTAAGAAATAAACAATGAGTGCTACTGACGGTAAACCCCATCTTTCCATCGTTATCTGCGGTCACGTAGATTCAGGTAAATCAACCACCACTGGTCGTCTTCTTTTCGAACTCGGTGGTATCCCCGAGCGTGAAATGGAAAAACTCAAGCAGGAAGCTGACCGTTTAGGTAAATCTTCTTTCGCTTTTGCTTTCTACATGGATCGTCAGAAGGAAGAACGTGAACGTGGTGTAACTATCGCTTGTACCACCAAGGAATTCTTCACTGAGAAATGGCACTACACCATCATTGATGCCCCCGGACACAGAGATTTCATCAAGAACATGATTTCCGGTGCCGCCCAAGCTGATGTAGCTCTTCTTATGATCCCTGCCGATGGTAATTTCACCACCGCTATCCAGAAGGGTGACCACAAAGCTGGTGATATTCAAG